>BRDA01050365.1:0-10346 GCA_036984385.1 Crenuchus spilurus
GGTTTGTTTAACACTTTTAAGTTTACTACATGATTCATTATGTGTTCACTCAGAGTCTGGATGACTTCAGTGTTTATTTACAATGTAGGAGAAAATAAAATTGAATGAGAAGGAGTGTTCAAACCTTTGACTGGCGCTTTATTTACATTTGTTTTTATTTTTGTAAACAGAAGGGCCTAAGAGTTTACTTCCCAAAAGTTTCCCAAAAAGAAAAACATTACAATGTCAAATTACATTTCTGAAACTAAGACATCATGTGTGTGTTGTGTATACAGTGTATATGTTGATATATATGTATAAATAAACATACTGTAATTAATAGTAACCATAATGTTAATTCAAATTGTGTTTCTTTTGATAAATAAAGCAATTTAAGTATTTTTGTGAAAGAAGACACAAAGATTTGCCCACAGAAGGAAGCAAAGCTATAAAAAAGCTGTTGATGTCAATTTAATTTGTGTTTTTGGCACAGAATTGGACAAAAAAATAATTAGGTGGAATTTCTAAAAAAACAAAAAAACAGAAAAAAAAAGACAAAGAATACTGATTAACACATTAAGCAGCAATAATGAGCTGTTTTGAAGAAAAACTGAAGATATAATTAAGCAATATCTAGGATAAGAAACCCAAAGTCAAATTATAACAAACAATGAACAAACAGAAAATGTAAATATAAAAAGCATTGTTTCTTACATTTCCTTTGACTTTTATTTCAATATAGACCAGGGGTGTCAAACTCCAGTCCTGGAGGCCGGATTCCTGCAGAGTTTGGTGATTTCTCTGCTCTGACACTACAATTAAACCTGCTCATTACCTGCCGAGCTGAATCAGGTGTGTTTGATCAGGAAGATCACCAAACTCTGCAGGAATCCGGCCCTCCAGGACTGGAGTTTGACACCCCTGATGTAGACAATAGAAACCTAAGCTATTTCATGTTTTATATGCTGCATTTCATTTGTTAATATGAATGAATGAATGTTACACTTACATAGCGCCTTTCTCAAACCCAAGGACACTTTACAATCAACACACTCCATTTACACACACAACCACACACACACACACACACATCGGCGAGAAGCGGCAGCCAATCGCGCACAGCGTACTCTCAACCAGAAGCGACCGTCCACCTGGAGGACTGCATCAAGCACTAGGGGGATCACCCAGGACAGAGTGCCAACCATATCTGGGCATACATACATACATACACACACACACATACATACATACATACATACATACATACACAGACACACATGAGGGTAATTTGTAGAGTAGCCAAGTCACCTGATCTCCATGTTTTTGGACTGTGGGAGGAGACCGGAGTCCCCGGAGGAAACCCACGCAGACACGAGGAGAACATGGAAACTCCGCTCAGTTGTGGACTCAAACCCAAGACCTCAGCGCTGAGAGGTGAACGTGCTAACCACTAAGCCACTGTGCCGCCCGATATTCATACATTCCTGCATTTCAGGCCCGATACACATTCCAACACAGCTGTGATTGGTTCAGTTTAGGAATAGTAATGAAGTTAAAAAACTAAATAATGATCTGATGTCAACAGATGAATGTAATCATGATTTGGTACAAAAGCAGCATCCTCAAAAGGCTTTGAGGAGCAAAGATGGGCAGAGGATCACGTGTTCATCAACAAATGTGCGAGAAAATGACTGAATTGTTTAAAAACAATGTTTCTCAAAGAAAGATTGGAAAGGACTTGCATTTTTCTCCCTCTGCAGTGCATACATATCATTACAAGACTCAAAGAATCTGGAGGAATTTCAGTGCATAAAGGGCAAGATAATAATTCTAGGCTGAACAACCATGATCTCTGATCCTTCAGATGGCACTGCATCAAAAACCATCAGTAGCTGATATATAACCACACTGGCAACTTTGGCCAACCTTTGTCCAGCACTACAATGCAGAGTTACATTCACAAATGCCACTTAAGTCTTATTGACCATGTTCAGAAGTGTAGAATTCTCTGGGCTTTGAAGCATCTGTGGAAACATGTATTGTGGTTGAATCAGTATTCCAGATTTGTTTTTGGAAGAAACTGACGATGTGCTACAGACCAAAGATGAAAAGGACCATCTAGCTTTGATCAAGTTCAAGTCCAGGGTCTGTCATGATATGGGGTTGTGTCAGTACTCTTGGGACAACAGTAATTTACACTTCTATGATGGCAGCATTAATGTGGAAGAGTACACTGAGATTTTAGAGCAACATGTGCTGTTTTCAAGGTGAGATTTTTTCAGGAATGTCTATGCATTTTTCAAAAAGACAATGCAAAACCACATGCTGCACACATTGCAAAGACATGGTGGCTGAACTGGCCTTCCTGCAGTCCTGACCTGTCCCCATTAGAGACTGTGTGAAAAATATATGCAGCAACAACAATCCTTTACTGTTTCACATCTTAAAACATGTTTGCAGGAAGAATGGAACAAAATAACATCTGAAACACTTTATGTCGTGAGAAGAAATGGCAAGATTACAAGAGTCAAATGCTTTATCATACTAACTTATTTTTGGAATGTGTTGCAGGCCTGAAATGGAGAACTGGATGTATATTAAAACATGAAAAAAAACATGATATGGTTGCCTGAAAGTCAAAGTAAATATATTTATTAGCACATTCCATACTGCTGTAACCTTTTCTGATTTGGTTTTAACTTATAAAAGTGTGAAACAAATTAAACAGGTGATTCAGTATAATGACCCCGCCAGGGAAAACCAGGTCAAAGTCATTCTTTTTTTTTTTCAAAATTAGTTTTTTTTCAAAACAACTTTTTTGTGACTGTAAGTTTTGTTTTTGATCAAAATATTTACTCCGATAGATATCTGAGACTGTTATCTGTCATTTGCAGCAATAATACCGAGTGGATAAGTTTTGTCACTAATGTGAGTGACACAATATTGACACAATATCTCCTTTTTTTTTTGGCCTGCCACCACCCCTCCACTTTGGAGGACATCTTTATATACAAACAAAAACTGAAGACCAATGCAAAGTGAGTGAACAAACAAAAAGAAATTAAGTATAAAATTTAAGGGTCAATAATTATAATAAAAAGAAGTAATTACAGACTGGGGCTAGATGGAATGTGCGGGTGTGTGCAAAAGTGTGTGTGTGTGTGTGTGCAAGTGTGTGTGTATCAGTGTATGAGCAATAGTATGCGTGAGCGTAATTTTTTTTTTAATAGATTTTATTTATTTATTATTATTATTATTATTTATTTTTTAATAATTTTTTTTTTATTTCAACACGATATCTCAATAATTTGCCCAGTGACTTTGGCCTGGTTTTCCCTGGCGGGGTCACGTTTGTGAAACATGGTGGAGGTAGTTTCAAGACAGCCGTGCAGTCGTTGCCTGATGTTTACGGATCTGCGCAGCATGGATAGGGCTGCCCACTGTTTCTGGCACATGTTTTCACAGCCTAGTGTGTTCATTAGTGTGTGTGTTTCACTGCACGGATGGATTAAATGTGGAGGTCAAATTCCGTTGTGTGCAAATCACACTGACAAAAATTGAAAAATGACACCTGCGTATACAACAGAGTTCCTGTGGTCGAGTGTTGGTTAACCTGAAAGTGTTCATTAACATATTCCAGTGATGTTACCTGGAATTCAACCAGCTGTTAACTTTCCCATCATTAGATGTGAGACTTTTGAACAGTATAAATAAAACTGTTACAGATGACCTTCCTGCACAGCTGTGACATGCCTCATGCTGTGAACGATCAACAGCCCAAATAATATCTCATCAACAGCAGCTAAAACTGGCCAGTGATGAATGAGGCAATGGGTAGTTAACATAGTGAGCATGACAACTGATGAGCTACTCTCTAATTGTAGACACATATAATGGAGCTGTAAGATAGGTGAGGGTCATAAAATGAGATAATGGACAGCTCCAGGATATCTGCATCATTTGCACATTTAGAGCTGGCAGCTTTATATGCCAATTGCTGCATCAATAAATCAGGAAAAGGGAAGCATGGGAACATAAAGTTGTGAATTGACTTTGGTTTCTCACGCAGGAGGTGAGAGAGATGAGGCTTAATCAGGCCTAATCTTAGGCTCCTCTTTGTCGCTATCCTGCTTGGAGCAGGGGAAGGAAATATTTACTCTCACACTGTCAGCTGACGGCTGACAACACACTTCCTGTTTCAGATGCTGATGTATACATGCTGTCCTGGTAAAGTGAAGTGAGTTGGCTAGGGATCTGCTTTCCATAAGGTTTGAATGCATAAACAAGGCATTTGGCTGAGGACACACTGCTAATATAACACACTACGACTTTAGGTGATTAACTGACCTTCAGGCCAAGGGTCTTAATGTTGGGCTCCTGGTTTCAGTCGATCCAGGTCTCACATGATGATGTTGCCCCCTGGTGGAGAGGTGCTTTGTGTCAGACATGAATCACTACAAGCATCCATTGACCTCAATGATGAGTCATGTCTGTTAACTGTTTTCAAACTTCATCCTGTGAACTGTGACACTATTAAACTAATCATTTAATCAAAAATCATATTTTATATAAAAATGGTTGCCAAAGTGCCCTCCAGAATGGCAAAAAGTGCCCTGTTACCTTCCCTTCACAAGAGAAGAAAATTGCTGAGTGGCCCCTTTTTTGTGATAAATGAGGATGGTGTGTCCTAAAAAACAAGAAAGACTGATAATCTCTCTTAATGAGGTTCCTTATTTGGTTGCCTTTCCAATAGAAAAGCACATTAAGTGTCCTCTATTACACCCCCACTAGACAGTGTCCCAAAGTGAGCCCTTTCAGGAGAGAAAATGTAATGCAGTGATGTACAGTGTCCTCCTACCACTGTACATGATGAAGTGCCTGGGTATGTGCCCCTCTATTTGAGAAGTGCCCCTCCAGAAGGAAAAACTTACCCTCTTTATTTTTTCTTCTATTTTTTTGGTTGCACTTTCTATGAAGCCTGCATTTATAAGTAATTATAAATGTGTTTATAACTCTTTATAACTTGGTAATAATGCTTTATAAGCATACTTATAAACTCTAATAATGCATCATGAGGCTCTAATTATATATTATAACTCTGGGTTTGATGACTTATAAACATGTTATAACATTAACATTAGAATGCATTATAATGCATTATAAGCAAATAATGTTCTGCGCTGTTATAAAGGCCTTATTACAATTATAAAGCATTATGAACATTCAAAATGTCATCACAGAGTGCTTCAGTAAAGTAACTGACATTTGAAGTTTTTTCCTCATTATAAACGTTTTCAATCAGTGTAATGCTTTATAAACAGACAATGACCTGAGCAGTTATAAAGGACTTATGAAACCTGTATTTATAAGCCATTATACATGTGGATATAACTCTTACTTATAAAGTCAAATGATGCATCATAAAGCTCCTATAATGAACTATAAATACTTTGTGATAATCACATAGTAACAACCTTCACTACACATTTAATGCATTTTATATTATAATGCATGAATTTAGGTTGAATGTCACCTGTGAATAATTATAAAGCACCTAAAAAACATATTAGCAATAATAAACACATATAAATGTTTATAATGCCATAAATGAGTGCTTCATGTAAAGTGATGTTTAACATTATTGTTATAAATGAATTATAAGGTTCTATAAACATTACTGTTGTAAAACAAGGTGAAAACAAACTGGTTATAAAAGCACATAAACATTATTTCATTTTGAATGTTCATAATGCTTTATAATTGTAATAAGGCCTTTATAACAGTGCATATTTGCTTATAATACATTATAATGAATTATAATATTAATGTTATAACATGTTTATACTGTAAGTCATCAAACCCAGAGTTATAATATATAATGAGAGGCTCATGATGCATTATAAGAGTTTATAAGTATGCTTATAAAGCATTATTACCAAGTTATAAAGAGTTTTAAACACATTTATAATGACATAAATGTAGGCTTAATAGAAAGTGTTACATTTTTTTTCTTAAATTTTGTTGACAATTTTTTCCCTTTCTCAATGTGGTAGTCACCAATTTACCCAACCCATCCACTAGGGGGCTCTCCCCATCACTTTGCACTGTCCCAGACCGTAGGAGGGTGAAGACAAGCACAAGCCTCCTCCTTTGTGTGTGATACAGCCATCTCCTCAAACTACCGCTGATACACCATCACTGGGGAACCAGCGTACTTGGAGGGAAGCGCAGGGTTTGCGATCCTCTGGTCATAGTGTCAGCGTCTTAGCCTGCAGAGCCAATCTGGGCCCCCCTTTTTATTTTTTCATCCCTGCCCTTCAAACATCCTGAGTCCTCCACTGGTGCAAATTTAGCTTCTTTAGTAGAACTGGAGCTGAAAGGCTAATGATGCTAACAAACACAAGAACTCAATAGTCACCTAAATAGCCAACAAGTCACCAAAACTGCGCCTGGTTGTTTTGGATCTATAGGTGGTTCATAATTCAGCTGTCTTTCAAAGGGTCTCCATGCAATAATGCAGTGACCTTCACTTCCTGCCTCAGGGGACCAGAGTGCTGCAGTGCATTCTGCAGGGATGTAGTGCATCAATATTATCAGTGAAGGAGCTTACTGAAGTGACTATAATGCAGCATAATCCTGCAAAGCATTTCATTTTATATTAAAGAATGATGTAATATAAACAATGATAAACAGCATTTAATATACATCGATACTGACCTGCAGTGCAAAGCAAAAGACAACCTTGTGTCACTGCTGCACCCATGTGAGCCTGTGTGTGTGTGTGTGTGTGTGTGTGTGTGTGTGTGTGTGTGTGTGTGTGTGTGTGTGTGTGTGTGTGTGTGTGTGTGTGTGCATGACAAGTGAAGGGGATTACTACCTGCTGATTAGGATTTGAAGGACCACAAAAACAGCTGAGCGCGGGTATCACTGACCTGAACTGAACTCAGTCCAGTTTATGAGTCAGTTGACAGAATTCAAGCAGCTCAAAATTCTAATGTTACTAGCAAGGATGGATGGATGGGCAGCTTTCACTAGTAGGAAATTCTGCATTTTACCAGTTTAAATGGGGGAACAATATAGATTTATTGTAATGTAATATACACTGCCTGGAAAAAAAGGTCACACTAATATTTTGCCTTGAGCTTTGATGACGGCACACATTCACTGTGGCATCATTTCCACAAGCTTCTGCAATGTCACAACATTTATTTATGTCCTGAGCTGCATTAATATTTCCACAAGATCTTGTATTTATGAGATTTGGACCACTCTGCAAAGTCTTCTCCAGCACACCCCAAAGATTCTCAGTGGGGTTAAGGTCTGGACTCTGTGGTGGCAGTCCATGTGTGAAAATTATGTCTCATGTTCCCTGAACCACTCTTTCACATTTTGAGCCCAATAAATTCTGGCATTGTTATTTTGGAATATGTCTGTGCCATCAGGGAAGAATAATCTATTGATGGAATAACCTGGTGGTTCAGTATATTCAGGTAGTCAGATGACCTCATTCTTTGGGCTGAACATTACAAAACCTAGACTTGACCAACTGCAGCAACCCCAGATCATAGCATTGCCCCCACAGGCAGGTTTGATGGGTGCATCACTTCAGCCACCTCTCTTCTTACCCTGATGCACCCATCTCTCTGGAACATAGTAAATCTGGACTCATCAGACCACATGACCTTCCATTGGTCCAAAATGCAATCTTTATGCTCCCTAGCAAACTGAAGCCGTATTTGACGGTTAGCCTCACTGATAAATGGTTTTCTTAAAGCTACACAGCTGTTAAATCTCAAACCCTAGAGTTCCCTTCACTTTGTGTGTGGAAATGCTCTTTCACTAATAATCATATGAATGAGTTTTCTGTTGTTGTTTATGGTTTTATTTCACCAAACAATTTTTTCTGACCACATTCCTTCGTCAAAGATGATGATTCCCACCCCACTGTCCTTCTACTTTTTAAATAGGTGTTGGACAGTTCTTAACCTTATTTTAGTAGTTTCAGCATCTTGATGACAATAATTCTTCATGAAACAGATTGACATCTTTCTTACGACCGCAGGATGTGTCTATTGACATGGTTGTTTAACAAATGAGAAGCTGCTCACTGCATCAGTTAGAGTTAAATAACTTGTTGCCAGCTAAACCATAATCACCCATGCAGTAATTATCCAATGGGAGGCTCTTACCTATTTGGTGACCTTTTTTTGGCTGGGCAGTGTATATATGAGGTAATGCAGTTTTCATAAGCGAATGTTTAATGGCTTAGTTGATCTAATGGAGAATCCCTCATAATAAGTTAAGGTTAGGTTTAGGTGTAAGACTGTGTTTTGGTTACTGAGGTTAAGCTTAGGTTTAGGTATAGGTATGAGAATTTGTGTGTGTAATTCTGACCAAAATCATCAGCGAGCTGTGGTAAGATAAACTGAGGAAACATCTCTGCAATCTGATGAGTTTGCAACTTGTTTCCAAATTTGCAGCCAAGCAGAAAAGTCCTCTCAGTTTATGAGCACAGCTAGTTTAAGTGTGGAGCCAGCTGAGCAAAATCAAAGCTGTAAATACTGACTGACCTGAGCAGCTCTGTGGGGTGTTATGGAGCTCTTTAGGTACTGAGGCTGTTCTGTTCTTCAGTCTTCAGTTCATCCATTCATTAGTAAAGCATTTGCTTTGTACACATATGTTTAAACCCACCTGTAATCTGCACAAGCATTTACAACATTTAGACTATTCCAAAATCCTCTGTAAAATATCAACAACAGTCACTGAAATTGTCTTTACATTATATTTACTGCACGTTTTATTTTTGTATATAATTCTGAAGTTTTCTGTAGACTTATCCTTAAGATGTTTGTTGTATGTTATGCATGACTAAATCTTGAATGTAACACTTTTACACGTTTATATTATTAAAGGCATAGTAAATAAACTGTAAATATTTGACATTTATGCTAAGAAAAGCTAACTTGCCCATTATGCCTTAGAGCAATGAGGAGGCCATGCTTTGTGTGTCATTTAGATGTGTGCAACTACTGACCCCTTGTGGCTGTTGTGTGTCTATACAGTTTAATTTTCATTTTTTTTTTAAATGTAATTTATTTAAATTTATTTTTTTTTACTACTGTTTCAATTCCTGTACTATTTTATTTTGCCCATCTTTGCAACCTTTTTTGCAATTTCCTGAATATTTATTATATATTCCGGCTTATTTTTTCTGATTTGTGGTGAATTTTATGTGTAACTGTTGGACTTTTCTCACCCTAAGCCTGCTCACTCTCATGTTTCTGTTGACCTCAGAAAAAGAGTTGCTGATGGTCATCAGGCTGTAAACAGTTACAAAACCATCTACAATGAGTTTAAACAACAGTAGTCCAGAGACAGGCAGATTTTGTATAACTGTATAACCCTCCTCAGGTGTGGTAGGTCAACGAAGACCTGTAATAAGTAATAAGTAATAACCTGTAATAAGTCTGTGATTTCACAAAGGTCATGTCTAAAGCAAATTCAGACCTTGCTCACGTTCACTAATACTATTGTTCAAAAATATAGTATTAGGAGAACACTGAACCACAATGGCATGCATTGCAGGGTTACAAGGAGAAAACAATTACAGTACTTAAAAAAAAAAGATCACTGCTACCCGTCTGCAGATCATGTTGACAAGGAAACATTTTATGGAGGGAAGAGTCTGAAATAGAACCTTTTGCTATAAATCAAAATGTTATGTCTAGAGAAAGGAAAAGGTTACATTTCAGCATATCACATTCCATCTGTTAAACATGGTGGTGGTAGTGTCATGGTTTAGACCCTTGTTGCTACATCTGAGAAAGGACAGCCTGTTATCATTGATGCAACAAAGAATTCTGAATTAATATTGAATACTGTATCATATATCAATAGTACAGATTTTTTTTTCATTGTAGTACAATTATCCATTCTCAAAATAATCTAGCTAATGAGAACAAAACTCTGTCATTAAACATTCTCTATTTTTAGTGTCACAAGAACTGACACTGACTTTCAGTCAAAAAAGCCTTTAAACTTCTACTGAATCTCTTTAAAATCAGCAGAAATCATGAAAGATGGATGGATGAGTTCTCAATTTGTGAGTCCAGATACCCAAATATACAGGTGCATCTAAAAAATAATAATATATTTGAAAAAGTTAATTTATTCAATTATATAATATAATAATATAATTTATTTCAAAAAGTGAAACTCATTTATTATAAAGAATCATTACACACAGAGTGTCTATTTCAAGTGTTTTAATATTGATGATTATGGTCGACAGCCAATGAAAACTCTATAGTCAGTATCTCAAAACATTAGAATATTATATAAGACCAATTAAAACATGATGTTTAACA
>BRDA01050381.1:0-20079 GCA_036984385.1 Crenuchus spilurus
AGACAGACAGACAGACAGACAGACAGACAGACAGACAGACAGAGAGACAGACAGATTATTAGATGGACTCATTAGAGTACTGATTGATGTTCTGGATGTATGGAAGTTGGTTTGATGTCGGTATTTGTTGTAAATGCCTCTTCTTTGAAGTTGAAACAGTCGAGGTAACCAGGGCCACCTCAGTCTGAACTTTACTAAAGTGTAGTAAAGCATGTAATATTTATTATCATGAAAACAAGATTATAACTGATATGAGGACAAAAATTAGTCATCTTGTGTGTTTAAGGTGGCAGGAGGATGATCAGGCTATAAATACCTGCAGGGTGTGTGATGGTACTCGTAGATTGAGAAGAGGTGGTACAGTGCAGTGAATGTCTCATTCAGTGTGGAAAATGTGTCACAAAGCAGATGTTAATGGTAAAGGAGTGATTGTATTTGGGTGTTAAAGGTCACAGTGTGAAGGAAGTAGCTGAATGTGCAGGTGTATGGAAGTGTACAGTCATACAGTCTAACAGCAGTGCTAAACATCTCAGTCTACAGGAAACTCTCCTCAGAATTGTGGTTGACAGCACACACGACTGAAGGTCTCTTGCTTCACTCTGCTGCACATGTTGATGGTCTGCAGGTCTCTGTGTTCTTTCAGAAGCTGGTTGTGAAGGACATGTGTTGACTTCTAGATGTAATTCTTGTCTGGAAGTGAAGAGATTTTCATTAACAAGCTGTGAAACACACCAGCGGTCCCTTTACATCAGTTTCAGCCACAATTCTGAGGCAAGTTTCCTGTAGACTGAGATGTTTACCACTGCTGTTAGACTGTATGACTGTACACTTCTATATAACTGCAAATTCAGCTACTTCCTTCACACTGTGACCTTTAGTACCCAAATACAGTCACTAACTATCATTAACATCTGCTTTGTGACCCATTTTCACTGCACTGTACCACCTTTTCTCAATCTGTGAATCCTGTTACACACCCTGCAGGTATTTATAACATTATATAATATTATATCCAGCAGGAGTCTGAGTTACTACCATGTTAAACGTGCAAAGTGACTAATATTTTTGCCTATGAAGCTAATGTAGTGGTAGCTTATTGCCATTCTGTGTCTGTTGGATCAATTTTTGTTAATTGACAAAAGCTGGTGATGATCTCAAATCAGCTCTGAACTGAGTGTATACACACATTATTAACACATTAGCGTTGACAGCCCTAATGGTCTAAAGACCTTTGAGAAGCATGAAAATGGTGCATATAGATACATCTGCATTCTCCCAGAGCCATGAGCGAGTGTGTGGTGTGTGAGTCAGGCAGTCACATGGTGTGTACTCCACTTAATGGCTAACATTAGTCAGAGGGGGCTCTGATATGATTTGTTTTCGTTTTGTTCCATTCGTCCGCTGCAGCAGCAGTGTGGTCATTGATTAGAACCAGCGCCATCACGTAGATTGTGTTATTGATGCCGGAGAGCTTATTTCTCACTCCTTCAGACGGTGGGGGAGCGCTTGGACCTGACCAATACAAATAAAAATCACGTCTCACTATTCAGACTGGAGATAAAATGTAAAATTTAATCTCTTATTTCTCATTTGCAGAATGAGATATAACTAAACATCATTTCAAGTCATTGTAAATCCCATGTGTGGTTCTAGACATCACGTCATATACAGTCAACTTCCATAAATCGTATTTACTATAAAACTAATGAGGCAGGAGGGGCGACATGCCCACACAAAGCAGCTCAACCTGCCAAAACTCCCCCAGGAGGACAACAAAGACATCACAGCTGCTTTTTGTTGTAAGTAGTTGTGTTTCAGCTTCATTTGATCTACATTTTTACTATCATATGTGCACATTTACAACCTGTAATAACATTTTCCAGCTTTAACATGCTTCATTCATCCATCCAAACATCCATCATCACACCCGCTTAATCCTTATCAGGGTCGCGGTTAGTCCCCTACTCCCTCACTGGGCACAGGGCAGGGCATTACACTATTCAACTAAGCCCAGGACAGGGCGCCAATCTATCGCTGGGTGCACACAAACACATGGATGGACAATTTAGAGTACCCAATCCACCTGACCTCCATGTTTTTGGACTGTGGGAGGAAACCGGAGACCCCGGAGGAAACCCACGCAGACACGTAGAGAACATGGAAACTCCGCTCAGATGTGGACTCGAACCCAAGACCTCAGCTCTGAGAGGTGAACATGCTTACCACTAAGCCGCGGTGCCACCCCCCATGCTTCATTCAGACATTTTTAATTAATTTGGTATGTTAAAGGCAGGACTGGCCTGGTGTTTAGGGATCCAGTCTTGGGACCTGAAGGTCATCAGTTATATATACTGGCAGGACATGACTGAAGTGCCCATCAGGAAGGCACCTCACCTCCAACTGCTTTCTGTGTGCCATTCAGAGGGGCTGCCCACCACTTTGGGCACGTGTGTGTTTCACTGCACAGATGCATTACATGAGGTCAGATTCCTCTGTGTGCCAGCACAGTGGTCAATAATTGTGCACCATCACTTTCACTTTCATATCAAGACAAAATCCAACATATTCAAACTCTCCAGATCAACAAGAGTGGATTATTATCCAAAAGAGCAGCAAAGTGGTGAGCTGCCTAAAAGTGTAAAAATCAACCTAGTTTGGTGCAGTGGAGATGCTCCAAAGGCCAAAAATGACCTGAAAGCTCAGTGTGACATTACACATCAATGTCATCTTTCGCAGTCTCAGTCATGGAATATTTTTCAAAGCATGTTCACCTATGAAACATGTCCAAGTGAGCAAAATAGAAAAGGTTGAGAAACAGTTGATCTGTCCTTCGGAGCCACACATTCAGGAGATAAATACAGCTCTGGAAGACTCCACAGCAGATGGTCAGCTTCTCTGGTTTTACTCTTTGTAGGTCTGTGTAAAATGCTGTGTAAAATGCAGTGTAAATTCCCCATTCCACCTTAAATGCTGCATTCATTACTATTGAGAACCTGAGGCGCATGAATGTAAAGCTGCACTGTTTAAGGTGGAATGGAGAATTCCAGGGACATTTTCTCAAACAAGTTCATATTGATGTTCAGAAATGTATATTTAGTGGAATAAGCCTGATGGGTTCATCATCTCTACCAGACTGCCACTGCTGGGTACTCTATACCCAAAACTCAACACAAACTTGGCTTTGGTAGACCATCAATCTTCACCTTGATTATATTCCAGAGCTTTTCAATGGAGCTCAGGTCGGGAGATTGGGCTGGACATTTGACGTCCACATATTCATTGTTTTTTCTGGAGTGGTGTTAAGAAGAGTTGATTCTGCTTTTGTTGGCACTTCTCTACTGTCCAGGGAAGACTTTCTACTAGAATTTGGAGCGTTACAGTGAGGACAGCAAGGTCAGGATGTTGGATGCTCACCACCACCTCATCACCAACTCATCCCAACAGTACTGGATGGAGAAGAGAACACAGTTCCACTGCTGCCCAGCAAAATGCTGGGGGGTTTTATACCCTTCTAGCCCACCTGGCAATAGACATGATGCCAACAGGTCCCTCAGAGTCTTATTCTACTGGCAGTACCTCTCTACAGGGACTAAACAAGCTGTGTGTGTGCATTTGTACAACCTGAATGCATTCTTAAGAAGGGGTGTCCACATTTGCACATGTAGTGTATGGAGGTGAATCTGAATTTGCTGTATTGTTCATTGAAAGTGGCAGCTGTACCTGGGCACCATAGGGGCAGCGGATAATGCTGACTGAAGAACAGTTCAGCAGTGCAGGTGTGCGTGTTATACTTTCATGCTTTGCACATTTATGCTTGTAATCATCATTTTGTGCTCTGCTGTAAATGCACAGATGTGACATGTACTGTAGAAGGCCATTGTGTACAAGGACAGCTTTATACACTCTGCCCCATTAAAAAGACTGCCTGTGTATGGGTTTATAGATCTGTGGACCTCTCCAGGGACTTGTTTTTTGTTATGGTGACTGTATTTATGTTCTCCAAAGAGAGGACGTGGGTCAGAAATGCAGGATTGTATAAAAGAAATGCCAGTAACACTTAAAGAAGGCAAGTAGAGCTGGGTGTTTGCTCAGCGTTTCTAATCATTTCATTTATCTGACATCCTTTTCTGAGCATCACTTGAGCAGTTTTGTTTCTCAGTCTGCAGGAAGGCTTACAGAAGGCTTAGATGATTAGGTTTGGTTATTAATAGGCATTAATCGTCTCTATTAGTTGGTAATAATCAGCTGATGTATTAGCAGAAATGTCATCTTGTTTGTAACCTTTGGGAGGTTGTGTGTAGTGCGAACATGTCTGTCATTGTCTGTCTTTTCATTCAGATAAATTAACGAGCAACACAGTGTATGTGTGTGTGTGTGTGTGTGTGCGCGCGCACGCATGTGTGTGTTGCTATAAGCCCTTCATATGTTCCTTTAGTCTGTCCTGTCCTTCCCCCGCCCCTCTCTCTCTCTCTCTCTCTCTCTCTCTCTCTCTCTCTCTCTCTCTCTCTCGGTCTCTGTCTGTCACTCTCTCAAGATACACTTGTCTGCATCTGTGTGTGAGAGAGCGACAGAGAGAGAGAAAAGCGGAGACACATCAGAGATGGACTATAATGTATGTGTTCAGGTCACACGGGTTCCTCTGTGTTGTGATCAGTTCAGAGAACACTCGTCTGTTTAGATCTCTTTGATATTTTCTTTATTGTGGAGCTTCTGCACTTTAAACATCACAAAGAGAAACATTAGCAGGTAACAGTGGGGTTATATATACTTGTATTTCTCGTTTAGCTCCACCCACTGTCCACTTTATCAGAAACACCTCTCTCATAGCTCCACCCTCTGTCCATTTTATCAGAAACACCTGTCTTTTAGCTCCACCCACTGTCCACTTTATCAGAAACACCTGTCTTTAAGCTCCACCCACTGTCCACTTTATCAGAAACACCTCTCTCATAGCTCCACCCTCTGTCCATTTTATCAGAAACACCTGTCTTTAAGCTCCACCCACTGTCCACTTTATCAGAAACACTTGTCTTTAAGCTCCACCCACTGTCCACTTTATCAGAAACACCTGTCTTTAAGCTCCACTCACTGTCCACTTTATCAGAAACACCTCTCTCATAGCTCCACCCTCTGTCAATTTTATCAGAAACACCTGTCTTTAAGCTCCACCCACTGTCCACTTTATCAGAAACACTTGTCTTTAAACTCCACCCACTGTCCACTTTATCAGAAACACCTCTCTCATAGCTCCACCCTCTGTCCATTTTATCAGAAACACCTGTCTTTAAGCTCCACCCACTGTCCACTTTATCAGAAACTCCTCTCTCATAGCTCCACCCTCTGTCCATTTTATCAGAAACATTTGTCTTTTAGCCCCACCCACTGTCCATTTTATCAGAAACACCTGTCTTTAAGCTCCACCCACTTTCCACTTTATCAGAAACACTTGTCTTTAAGCTCCACCCACTGTCCACTTTATCAGAAACTCCTCTCTCATAGCTCCACCCTCTGTCCATTTGATCAGAAACACCTGTCTTTTAGCTCCACCCACTGTCCACTTTATCAGAAACACCTGTCTTTAAGCTCCACCCACTGTCCACTTTATCAGAAACACCTGTCTTTAAGCTCCACCCACTGTCCACTTTATCAGAAACTCCCGTCTCTCATAAAAACACAAACATGCTGAATGAAGCATTTTAAAGACATACTGCTTTTTCTATATTTCTTCATAAATATGACCCAAAACCTCATAAGACTGTCAAACAAAAGTAGAGAGAACCAAATCAAACAGACTACATTTTTTAGACTTTAGGGTCATTGTTTTGCTGCAAGACACACATTCTGTTTAGATTCAGCTCACAGACAGATATCCTGACCTTTTTCTTTAGAATTTACTGATATAATTCAGAATTCATTGTTCCATCAATGATAGCCTTCCATCCTGTCCCAGATACAGCTAAATAAGTTCAAACCATGATACTACCACCACCATGTTTCACAGAAGGGATGAGGTGTTGCTGTAGTGCAGTGTTTTGATTACTCCAAACATAACACTTCTCATTTAAACCAAAAATATCTGATTTGATCTCATGACAAAACTTTGTTCCAGTAGTTTTCTGGCCTAGTGATCTTTAGCAAACTGCAGACAGACAACAATGTTCATTTTAGAGAGCAGTGACTTTCTCCTCATAACGCTGCCATGCACACAATTGTTGTTCGGTGTTCTCCTGATGATGGACTTATTTGCTCACTCACAGACTTGTAATGTTGGGTTATTTTTCTTAATAAATAAATGACCAAGTCTAATATTTTTTAAGTTTTTATGCAGAATGATGAAAATTCATATAGTTTTATATGTTTTATAAAATATATATAACTTAACAAACTTTCAAGCACTACAGTAAAATGTTTTCATGGGTTGTAGACGTGAACGTATATTGATAAAAATGGAGATCAAATGAAGCTGATATACAACTACTTACAACTAGGGCTGCCATGATTACTCGACTAGTCACGATTATGTCGACTATTAAAATAGTCGACAACTAATTTAATAGTGGATGCGTCGTTTTTTTTTTTTGCTTTCTTTTTTTCTCCAAACTACTGTGTACTCACCTTTTACTGCTGCGTCTTCCTTTCTGTCCTTGACGCACATGCGCAGTAGTGGTAACCGGGGTAGCCTGTGCATGACGTCACAGGACGTTATATACAGACAGGCTCAAAAGAGTACCCGGCGACGGAGCTTAAAAGAGTGATGATTTTAAGAAAATGAAAGAGAAACGTGTGCAATGTAATGTCTGCAAGACAGAACTTGCCTTCCATGGCAGCACAACTGCGATGCACGAGCACCTGAAAAGGAAGCCTGTTGTAGCTGATTGTGACAATGATGAAGAGGGACCGTCATCTCGGTAAGCTAAATTGCTAGTTAGCTGCTAAAATTAGTGTAAACAGAGAGTTAACTTGCTGCTTATTCATTGTTAGAAACCTCTTTTTCATATGTGCATAAGACAGGTCAGTGGAGTTCAGGGCTGCTGTCCTGCTCCTACATTCTTGGCTTTACACACATACTTTATGACATTGGAGGTCAGGACTAGCTGACTCCAAAACTATAGATTACACTTTAGAGGTCTTTACCTTTATTTATAGCTGTAAAAGTTAACATTAGCGATGACGATTTGATTCATTAGCCTTAGCACACATTCATGTGTTTTCTGTAACGTTATAACAGTCATGTGTTTGAATAGCAATGCTAACGTTTCTAACGTTATGTTTCAGTGATACGTATCACTTTACGTTTATACATTAAACAGTTAAATAATTGTTGCAACAAGCTGCATATTTCATTAAAGGTTTAATGAACTATGATCTTAATTGTTTTTATTTTTAGTTAGCATAGAGCTGAAATCTAATGACGGTTATATAATAGCAGCTGCATTCTAGTGCGATAAGCTGTATGTTTTATATTAAATTAACGCATGATCCGATTATTCGACTAATCGTGAAAATAATCTGTGATTGGTCGACTATAAAAATAATCATTTGTGGCAGCCCTACTTACAACAAAAAGCAGCTGTGATGTTTTTTTGTCCACTTGGGGACATGGTTGGGTACGGCTGAATTGAGTGGCTTGCTCACAGGTATTTCGCCCCTCCTGCCTCCTTGAGTTTCAAGACAGTACTTTGGATGGAAGTTGATGGAAAAGGTCAACTTGAACGTATTTGTGCTGTGATGTCTAGAACCAGCAGCTGAGATATATTTTGTATTTGTTTATGGTCGTAGTTTGTAAATAGTAACTTTAATGCTTAGAGGATGATGGTTGACTCACACCTAGTGTAGACTATTCACAGTCTAGTCATAGTGCACTTTTGTGTTTGTGTGTGTGTGTGTGTGTGTGTGTGTGTGTGTGTGTGTGTGTGTGTGTGTGCGAGTGTGTGTGTGTGCGCGTGCTGGAGCTCTGAAGGTATTTTCACACTAATTAATGGTGAGAGAACTTCCTGCAGACGGAATTCCTGAAGCTAATTAGCAGGAAGCTCTGCAGCAGTTCATTTTCTGTTAGACAGCGACAAAAACTTCAGCCTGCTTGTGTGATTTTTTTTTTTATTTAACCTTTAATTTTTTACAGTAAATGCTCAGCTACAGTCGTAGTCAACAACCATGTGGGACACTGGGTCATGGACCCCCCTAATCTCAGCCCAAAATGAACCTGTCTGAACCTGCAGTGTTTTATACAGCAACTCTAAAAATGTAAACTAAATGTAGAGGGTTTTTTTTAGTTAAAAATCATCAGAAACTGTGTTTTATGATTTGTAATATAATAACACAGGCTTACAATTTACAGCTGAACACAAATGTAGGATATTTTAGATTTCTAGTCCCAGAAATAATTGAATTCATGCTGCACAGCACTAAAGGGACATTATGTTGGTTCTGATTTGCCTTCAGAGACAAATACTGAATGCTCAGATCTATTTGTTTGGTACTCAAACTTCAACACTTATTGTAACTGAAGATATGATACATGGTTTACTTGAAGCAGAATCTTTCATCAGCTAATGAAAATAGTCCGAAATGAACAAGTTGAGTAGAAAGAAGAGAGTTTCAGCTTTCAGAGGATTTGTGTGAATTTTGGAGAAGAAGGAAGTCATAATGGCCATTTAAGAGCTTAAACAACATTACAGTAGTGATACATACTGCTAGTGATACACACAGTCAAGCAAAAGCTCTAGATACCAGCTTTAAATACAATAACAGTTCATACAGCTGCACAATCAAGTACAGGCTCTAGATGCAGGCTCTACATACAGTAGCAGTACATATGGCTTAACAGTCATCTCTAGATCCTTTTGCAGTACATACAGCTGTACAGTAAAGCAAAAGTTCTAGATACAGTTCTAGATAGGTACAGGCCTGCTGACAGTAGTTTTGAATGGCTGACTCTGTGGTTATATTGGTGAACCCGTCCTTTTAGTTTTGTAAATAGAGTTACATACATTCACACATAACTGGCTCTGCTTAAACAGGCATGTTTTAATGGTGAACAGACTTATATTATAGTATAATATATAATATATGTATATTAGTTTTATATTATTTCTCTTTAATGTTCTGTACAAAATAAACATCAGTATTATCTAGCACACCTGTTAAGTCAGTTGGAGGTGCAGCTGAATGTGCCTCAGCCTCTTGTGTTGGCCTGAAATGTTTTATTTGTATCTTTTATAATGTTTTTGTGGTGTTTGTGTCTAGACATGGTTGTTGAAGTTTTCCTTCGTAACTTTTGGGGACAAGTATGCCAGAGAAGCATCCTGTAGCTGACAGGGCTGGCAGTGTGTAATTTATCTGCCACTTTCTGGTCGGGACCCCCCAGTCCATGAGTCCCCCCATGGCCCCCCGTCCTGCTTGCCTGCCAGGAAAAGCTGTGGCTCACTGCCTGCCTTGTCACAGCCTTATTATACTGCCTGGTTTCTTTTATTTAAGATGAAAGCTGAAGGAAAAAGGAACGGCTATAAAACTGTTTGTATCTAGAACCTTTAAGCCCCTGCTTCCATTCAGGCAAAGGTCTGATACTGACAAAGCTGCTCAGTCAACATAGGCTCTAGACACAGTACATACACTAGCAAACTACACTGTCAACAAAGGCTCTAGATACAGTGCAAACACTGGCACTATACAACTGCACAATCAAAAAAAGATCTAGATATATTATATGCAGCTCCAGTATATACAATTCTACATATGTGCTCTAGATAAAGTATCAGTATGTACACATGTAGTATACTATTTATTAGTTTAATTATTACTATTTTGTCCTTATTACTATTCATTAATTAAATGGCTATTTATGTTTTTTTTATAATAAAATCTCATACTGTTCTTCCTAAGATTTTTTTTTGTAGGATATTCTGCCCTGAGTCCCCTGAGCCACCAAAGAGCAATATTTGAGCAATCAGATTTTTTTGGCCATTGTTAGTTATTTTCCTTATTTTTTAAATCAACTAAATTTGCACATGATTGCATAGAAACACTGAACAAAAATATACCATCTAAGACTTTTACTATGCACACAAAGGCCTTTTTCTCTCAAATATTGTTCACAAATCTGTGTTAGTTAGCAGTTCTCCTTTGACAAGATAATCCATCCACCTCACATTTCTGCACATATTATATCTTTTCATGGGACAACACTATAGAAATGAAACTTGGATGTAATTTAGAGTAGTCAGTGTGCAGCTTGTATAACAGTGTAGATTTACACAGCCATTAATATCCAAATAGTACAAACAGTAGCAGTCTGTGCAGCTCAGGTGAATTCCATGCCTAAGAGAGTTAAGGCAGTACTAGATAATAATGATGGTCTCAAAATATTGACGCTATGGGCACAATTTGGACATGTTCACTGTGAGGTGTACTCACTTTTGTTACCAGCTATTTGAACATTAATGGCTGTGTGTTGAGTTAAAGGACTAAACGTCTTCACAGTTTTGATGCTGTGAAAGGCTATTAGAATGTGTGTTTGCTCTGGAATTATCTCATGTCTCTGTTTAGTTTCATGCTACTTCTCTTTAAGTCCCTGAGCCGTTAAAGAGCAACATTTGAGCAGACAGGCTTTCTTCTAGGACAGCAGATAGAGCTGTAAGGGCCACATTAGTTAGTTATCTTTTTCAATTGTTTCCTTTTTTCACTTTATAAAAGCATCTTAAGCGAGGTAACCAGCGGCTGAGAGAGTGAAGAGTACATTCAGGTTCTCAGGATACAATGGAAGAGCTTTGAAATCAGTAGCTCATATGAAGTGTACTGCTGGAGTGTCCTTAAGTCCAAAATGACCATTCTCCAGGCAACAGTGAGAGGCAGAGAGAGGTGGAAAGGAATCAGGTAGCAGTTTTCTATTATGGAGCTGATATTTTTAGGCACATTTCAGGTTCATTTCTGTTGATTAATTTGTATCTTCTGATGTATGAAACGCAAAGTTGTGGACATTTTGTAATTATGCTGGCAATAAAATAGACAGGCCACTGTTTATAGAGGCTGTTTAGGGGTGTAAATGCCAATATCTATATTCTACGCTAACATATTGTTTATCTCCATTTAAAGACCATTAACATGTCCAAACCAATAGTTCATTTTTGATTTGTATGCAGTGTCTAAGCATTGTGAACCAAACCTTATTACTGACTTCAGTCCATAGAGACGGATGTAATCAACCTCCAAAAACAAACTGTTTCAAATTCTGTTTTTTTGTGATGTCACACAATACTAGCTACCGATACTGAAGTGTTTCATTCTGTTTTTTTACTGTAAAACAGGGCCAATCAGAACAGTGATCATTCACAAAGATTTGTCTCAACAGTACAGTTTGTTTATTTAATGGATAAATAGAGATTATTGTTTTTGTATTCAGTGAGTGTATAAAGTATACATTATAGTTTATTATAATATAAATCCTCATGTCCAGTGAACCCCTGGATCTGCAGTAATTTTATCCCTCCATCCATATATCCATTCATCCATCCATCCATTTCACTATTTTCATCAGGATCAGACGGATACTCAAATGAGACTCTAGCTTAAGTCTAGCTCTCAATAAAGTCTCACATTGTGTTTGTATGTACTCAGTATGAACTCATGCATTCCTCAATCAGCATTGACCATTTCTCAGTGAGCTTCTCTATCTAGACTATATTAAAGATTTCACTGAGTAAATATCAGCTTTAAAGCTCAGTATGGGAGTTTTCACCATGTGTCCACTTTCACTTTCTGGGGTTTCATAACTGGAGAGCTCTTTTCTCCTTCACAGCTCACACAGTCTGATCAAGTTCTCATATAAAGATGGGAGCTTAAACATATTTGTTTTCAATCAGCACAGTGTTGTGTGTCAGGGTTTACTGGATTAGGTCAAATCTTGACTATAAGTCCAAAGACTGCTAATATTTTTCATCAAATATTCATTAAAGATACCCTTTGCCCTATTTTGCCTAAAGCTTCTACATAAAGCAATTAATGGGCTTTAAAAACTATATTTCAGTGGCCTTAAGAGCCTACCCTGAGCTTCCACTGTTTCTAGCCAGGCCTGGTCTTATTTGAGCAACTTTATTGGTATCTTTAGTGCACATTTTCCAGCACCATCATTATAATTGGAGATAATTATATGCTTTGGTTATTGGAGGTAATTGGTGCACTGTTAATTTGAAAATGCCTATAATTTATAGAGCAGGGGTTTAATATGTGATTTGAGTTATTATTAACTATTTCCTACCAAGACCTGACCTCTAGCTGACCCAAAGCACCTAATGTGTATATCACACATTCTACCTAATTGAGTTTCTTTAACTGCAGTGCATGTAAAGCCTGTAATCGCTCCTACTAACAGTTACGAGAGGAAAATTTAATTACTGGGTCAATACGTTTGGGGGATTTTGCATTTCTGACCTTGCAAATGTTCCTTTTTACCTCAGTCCTCTTAATAATCCTTATGCTATGACCCGAGCTTTCCAATTAAACAGAAAGAAAAGCATCTAAAATGACCCAATTAGCTGAAGTGGTCATTTGGCAGGCAGTTGAATGAAGACTCTTGTCTTAAAGGCTAAAACTAATTAAGTTTTTTCTTTCTTAAAGATCTCTTTTTGGATGTCACATGAGAGAATGCTGCAATTGTCTCAAAATTATTTCTCTTTAGACTAATAAAAGTGCTTCTGTTACTTCTGCAGGTTTGCTGTCTCTCAGGGAAATGTTCAAATAAATATCAGATAAAACCACGTAAAATTCAGAGTTAATGTTGTTGATTTTACACTGCAGAAATGATGTGGATTACTGCCATATAAACTTGAGCATTATTTAAATTCTGTAAATAATCCAAAGCACAAGCATCTGCTATTCATTAAAAATCACTTTCAGTCTGTTTGCTGCTATGTTCTCTAGACTCATATGGCACATACTGACATGACAAAAAGTAATAAGTTCCCAGGGTCATGTTCCTCAGGTCTGTGGAGTGCATAGTGGGAACCTGAAAGAAATGTTCCTCAACTCTGTATTCACTTAATATCACATGGGCTACTGATCCTAATAACCTTAATATTAATCCTAATCCTAATCTGAACCCTTACTCTGTCACCCAACAATAACCCTAACACTAGTCCTTGTGTTTGTAATCTTGAATGGTAGTGTTTGTAATTGTGTGCAGTAGTGTTTGTTAAAGTGTGTGTTAGTGTTTGTAATTGTGTGTGGTAGTGTTTGTAAAAGTGTGTGGTAGTGTTTGTAATTGTGTGTGGTAGTGTTTGTAATTGTGTGTGGTAGTGTTTGTAATTGTGTGTGGTAGTGTTTGTAAAAGTGTGTGGTAGTGTTTGTAAAAGTGTGTGGTAGTGTTTGTAAAAGTGTGTGGTAGTGTTTGTAATTGTGTGTGGCAATTTTTGTAATTGTGTGTGGCAATTTTTGTAATTGTGTGTGGCAATTTTTGTAAATGTGTGTGGCAATTTTTATAATTGTGGTAGTGTTTGTAAAAGTGTGTGGCAATTTTTATAATTGTGGTAGTGTTTGTAAGGCTGCATGATTCCTGTGTAGTTTTGTCATGATAATTGACTTATCTTACATGAGCTGTTATAAAGGCTTATTCTAATAGAAATCATCTGTTGTAAATAACAACATTGACTCTTGTATGAGTATGTCATTATAAATCGTAATGAAAGTGAATGTCAGTTGAATAATTGTGAGTTTATTTGTGTTTACTAGAATAAAGACAGTGTGCGGGTTGTATATAAGGCTGAAATTCTTCTCCGGTTTCCTGCTGGAGTGTGTTTTTGCTCCTGCAGAGACTCTCTGCTGAGCTCACTGAAGTGTGGCTCTGTTTGCTTGGCCGGCAGCACATGGGACGTTTCCATAGTAATCAGATTTGCTTGGACAGCAGGCGGCGGATTGACGCTTCTCTGTTCTGGACGCTCCAGAGAGACATCTCAGTCCACACACCAGCACTTTCAGTATGATTTCTCAGTCAACACCATCAAAACTGCCTCACTTCTCAAGTCAGTATCAGTGGAGCATCTGTCCACTTGCCAGACATCTTTTAAATGCCCCCGGGCAGTTATTTGAACCATACAAGTCCTGGCTCCTCAAACACAATACTGAAAGCCACAGAAACATTTTCAAAGCATATCTAAGGTCATCTAAGCCAAGCAAGTAACATGTTGTAGAAATTATCTCAAATGAGTTGATTCAGAGTGTTTTAGATACTACACATGATCACTCTACTGTCACAGATGCCATGTGACAGGGTGATCTTTGACACTTTCCTCATTACTTTGGTCATTATAGCTGTCAACATGTCAACTGTGGTGTGTCGCTTGCGCTGTACCACTTGCTGGAGTCATTGTTACCCATTATCATCAATGGCCTGTGGGACACCACTGTTATGCTTTTGGGAAGCTCAATGTACAATAAGTCCATTCTCAGTACACCTTCACTACAGCAGCTCTAGAACAGCACACAAAGTTAGTGGTTTCTGAGGTACCACAACTCTTCACCTGGTTCCCTATTATCATGTTCTTTTGGACATCAGTCACATCACACTCTTTGTCCCTGATGATAGTTTTACACTCTGCTACAACTGACTGGTGTGCTCATTTATTTATACATGCAGCAAACCGTGTCACATGACATATGTGACATCTCATTCATTATATATATATATATATATATATATATATATATATTAGGGCTATCAAATGATTAAAAATGTAATCATGTTTAATCTCGCTATGTCCTATAGTTGATCTTGATTAATCGTGAGCGATTCCACCACCCGCCCCTAGGAGCCAATAGTGAGTGTGAGTGCAGACATCACTGCAGAGAAGAAGAGGTGGTGACTGCTGTCGTTTAAACAAACCTGTCTCGCTCATTTTCTAAACATTTTGAAATTGAGGAAGAAATAAAGCTCTTTGGAAATAATTTTATTGAAACTCCCTGCAAGTGAAAGACAATTACTAATATAAAAACATATCAGTATATCAGTTTGTGTGGTTTTTGGGTTGCTGGAACTGATTAATAGCATTTCAGTTCATTTTATGTTGAATTGTAATTTGATTTACAAGCAAATTGACTTAAAACTTTGTCAGAGAACAAATTAAACTCATAAGTCAAGATTGCACTCTATAGTGAAAAATGTCAATAAAGCTTATTTTAAAAAGGCAAACACACACACACACACACACACACACACACACACACACACACACATACAATAGCCAGTTCATTATGTAGACAGTACACTCATTATACTCATTGTCCATTTTATCAGCTCAAATGGCCATATAGATGGTTGGTCACTATTTTCACTCCAGTAGTGACACTGAGGTGCTCCACTCTAACACACACTAACACACCACCACCACATCAGTGTCACTGAGAATGATCCACCTGCTCGGTATTGGTTGTGTGGGGGTCCTGATCATTGAAGAACATGTTGAAAGGAGATAAGGAAATTGAAACAGATGGACTATAATCTGTAATTGTAGAACTGTATTTATGGTCATGTAATTCATCTACTGTTGGCATGTTTTCTTTATTATTATTTTTTTTCATTTAACATGCACTTTAGGACTGTAAGTGTGGATATGTTCCATAGTTTAACAAAATTGCCTTTTTTCCTTTTTTAAGTAAAATATAATTTTGTACTATGTAGTACTGTTATCATTTCAGAACACACGTTATTTTACCCACCAGGCCATACTGCCCATATATGGAAAGCAATCTTCAAACACAAAAGCCTGTATTGAATTCATCACGGCTGTGTTGGCATATTAGATATGACTGTGCATTCAGCCTGCAGCGGTTTAGGTCTGCTCGTCATGTAAAAGTGAATTAGTACTGTTTTTGGTTTAACACAACCACACAAATAAAAAAGTAAAGTAAAATAAATTGCAGGACAAATGAGGAATAAGAGCCCTTTTAGTGGTGAGCTTAAATCATAATGATGATACTGTAGACTTATAAAGAAAGCAGGACACAGAGAGGAGTTATTATGGGATGTGTGACTGTATGTAGATGTTAGATGTCCTGTATTATGCTGTGGTTCTGCCTGACAGACTCGTCTGATCTCACTGAGGTCTTTTCTGGTGAAAGACATTGATATTTCCAGCACTATGATAGATGTGAAATCTTAAATTCTTTCCTGAGACACTATGTCTGTACTCCTGAACCACACAGAGGAAATACATCCATATTCATAATCATATTATAACCAAGAGAGGCAAAGACTGTCAACACAAACATCTGTTTTCTGAAAGCATATCATGATGAGATTTTACTGAGGTATGCTGAAGCCTCACAGCATGTTATTACTTCATTGTTATCACAGTTTTGGCAGATATTATATTACAGATAGTGTATATAATATAGTGTATATTACTGTGGACATCCTGACTAATCACAGCTGCAGATAGATATCTGTGGATATTTTCATGAATCAGAGTATCTCAATACATAACAGACCCAGTGAACCATGTTGTCTAAACCCGAGTGCTAGCATTAGCCTGTTAGCTTGGCTCTCTAGCCTGTTGTTATTTTGGAGTGACTGCGGCCGACAGCAATCATTGAAAGTTTCAACAATAAAGCGACGACTGTAAACATCTTTCTTGTCCATCCTTCCAACGCATCCAGCCAAACGCTACAATATTATGTTCTGGCAATAAACATTTTAATATTTTAAATAGTAACATTTCATGTGTTTAGTCTGATGTTTTTAGAAAGATGTTTAAAACTATGACAGTTTTATCAAATTTAATGTAGTGATAATTATCGAGATTGATCAATATAGAAACATTTTTGGCCATATCGTCCAGCTCTCATTTCCAGGTGATATTGCTAATGTGCTGATAAAGATATCAGACATTGGTATGATAAACATTTTAATGTGGCATATAAAGACAAATCCAAAATAGCCAAAGACTCTTAAGAGTGAAAGTAGATTAAACAGTAGAAATGGCCTCACTATTGTCCAGTTAACAAACTGAGTTAAAGCTAAATCAGATCATAATGCTATCATATGGCAGAGTTTTGTCCAAATAATTTAACTGAGTAGTGCTGCTGTTTTCTTTTCTTCATCTGAGAACCGGTCAGCTTGCTCAGGGTCAGTGTGTGTGTGTGTGTGTGTGTGTTGTGAGGTGTGTATGAAGACTGCAGGTCTATTTGTGTCAGATTTCCGTTGGTTCAGACTGACCTCTACCACCAAAATGCTGCCAGTAAACAGTTAGCTGGATGTGTGTAAACACTGCAATGATTGACCTCTTCACTTCCAGCCCATTTTGACTGACCTCACCAGCAGAAAGTGGAGCTTTATGGACTGCATGATTGTCAGGCGCAAGGACCTTTTCTGACATCCTGTTCAGCGCCGGTCGTTCTTCAGAATCTGAATTATTTTATTGGCCAAGTACACTTTCACACAGTGATCTTTACTACAGAATACAAACAGTAACACTAGTGCACATACAGCGAACATGTGTATGTGTTACGGACCACATCAGAATAAAGTCATATTACACAACAGCAAACACACACACACACACACACACACACACACACACACACACACACACACACACACACACACACACACATCATCCCTTATTAGTCCTACAGTGGGGAAATTTGACCTCTCATCTAACCCATTTGTGCAGTGAAACACACACACTAGGGAACATACTAGACTGTGAGAACATGTGCCTGAAGCAGTTGGCATCTCTATCCATGGTACCTGGGAAGCAGCTCGAGGTTAGGTGCCTTGCTCAAGGGCACTTCAGTTATGACCTACCTGGGGAACAAACCACCGATTGAACCTGGTCACCAGACCAGATCCCTAACCACCACACCCCAAATATTTTTTTGGTAATCAGAAATTAGAATTGGACAAGATAAGAACAGAAGAAGATGGACATTTAACAAGATCAGAATGAGATAAAATTGGGATTAGACAAAGTTGGAATTCCAGTGAATACTGAAAATGTACACAAATGAAATTTACCAAAATCAGAATTGGATGAGTTTGGAACCAGACAAGATCATTTCATAGACTAAGATAAAATGATCAAACAGAAAAAAAATTGTTTTAAAACAGCTAGTTTATCATCAGCATGTGTGTACACTGTCCATTTACAGTCATCTTCAATTAAATTTGTTCTGGTTCTGATCTTGTGTGAATCAAACAGAATATTGAGATGTTCAGCAGAGTATTTTAATATTTAACTACATGATGTGTTTTCATGACATTTGTAAATAAATCTCAGGATTGAAACAAATTCCATAGAAACAAATACAGAAGTGGGTTTGTCTTGTTGTGGTGTGGTCCTCATATCTGATTATGTGATTTTCATTGTTTTTTGTAAGAACGATGTATCTCAGTGATGACCTTATTTTCACTGTTTATATTTAGCCGTATAACGAGCCAGTTGTCCCTCAGGGCTGGTCTGATCGAGCTTGTCCAAGTTGTGGTCATTCTGGGCTCGGTTCTGTGTTTGTAGAGAGTAGAACAGAGCTGGAAGGCTAGTCAGAAGTTCTGAGATAATTCATATTCCAGCAAATGAGCTTGCTCTCAGACATTAATAAATTAGGAATCCTCCGGCTCATCTATTTATTCTGCGTGCTATTCTGATTAAAATTGCAGCTGTGATGTTTGGGTAATGGCGTTCCTTTGTGTGAGCAGACAGAAGCTGCCTGATGGCTGTCTCTTTAGCGCTCTCTCTCTTTTCTTTCTCCCTCTCTCTCTCTACCTCTACCTCTCTTTATCAAATCAAATCAAATCAAAATAGCTTTATTGGCATAACTGTGACATACAGTATTTAAAGCATTACAGCAATGACATTTATGAAAAATAAAAAATCTCTCACTCATTCTCTCTCTCTCTCTTTCTCTCTGTCTCTCTCTCTCTCTTTCTCTCTCTCTCTCTCTCTCTCTCTCTCTCTCTCTCTCTCTCTCTCTCTCTCTCTCTCTCTCTCTCTCTCTCTCTCTCTCTCTCTGTCACTCACTCTGTCTCTCCCTTTGTCTCACCCTCTCTCTCTGATTCTCTCTTAGGGTGTGGTGTAATGTGGGTGGGGTTTGGTAGGATGTAGGTGGAGTATATGTGATGAGTGTTGAGTGTTACTGTTCCAGCAGCGAGAGAGGCTGTTTTTTCTTTGCCATGTGAAATTTGAGTTAGAATTTCCAGATTTAGGAGGATGTTTTTTAAAGTTTCTCAAATTCTGTAGAATTTTTGGGCAGTGGAGAAGGAAGTGTAGCTCTATCTCAACCTCACCATTCTCACATTGCCAACACACTCGCTCCTCTAGGCATCCAGGACCTACCCATCTCTACAGGCAGATTTAGGTTTTGGTGTTTTTGTCCCATGTTCTAGATAGGCTAATACAATTTTTTCTTTGATAATTTAGTTAACTCTGTTTTGATTCTCTCTCTCCAGGCCCTGTAGCTGTCATCAGTGGTGAAGAGGACTCTGCCAGTCCACTCCATCACGTCAACCATGGTATCATAACCCCCTGCACGCTGGACGCCGGGCCGGATGCTGTGGTGATTGGAATGACCAGAATACCTGTGATAGAGAACCCTCAGTACTTCCGCCATGGCCACAACTGCAACAAGCCAACCACATGTGAGTACCTGGGTCAGTAATAATGTACAATGTCTGTATCCAACTGGTCTCCATAGAAAAGTGCTGATGTATCAAATGATCACAATTGCCACTGCCAAGCATCCTCTAAAGCTCACCAGCATGGGAATGTGGATCACTGGAACTGCTCTGGATTGATAAAGCTCCGACCAATGTTTGGTATGCATCCTAGTCATCCAACATCAGTACTTCACCTCAGGCTGAATACAATCAAATCCTCACAGCAGTGTTCCAAAAAGAGTAATGTTCCACAGTTTGGAAATAGCACAGTAATAAGAAAGCAGTGTGTTTAAAAATGATTTTAGTATGTAAGTTCTGCACAGCACTAAATGATATAAATATGAAAAAATCACCCAAAGTGTTTTGTTTACTGTTTTGCTTCTCCCTGGACTGTTTTTGCTGCAGCACCATTTTAACTTTTGACTTTGCAGCTCCAATAA
>BRDA01050385.1:0-23986 GCA_036984385.1 Crenuchus spilurus
GAATGACATACATTTCATGTAACTGGGTGTTTCAGGTCTGTTCTTTGTATACAGTACGTGCAGTTTGAATTAGCGCACGTGAAGCAGCCGGCAGTGACATTACTCCACTGAAATTAGACACAGACTTACACACCAGGTGCAGAAGAATAATACGATGTATAATATATAAGATGTTACTTAGAAGTTTCCTGCGTATACAGTACAGCAGGTTTGAATAGCGTGTGAAGCGCGGGAAGCAGCCGGCGTTGACTTTACTGTCCCATTCATATCAAATAAAATAGAATTTATAGTATTACATACAGAGTATGTACAAGCAGTGACAGTCTCCACTGAAGTTACATTTTATTCTAAATTACAACAAAATATGCTTTATTTTTTCTGTACAACTGAGCTTCAGTGTATATCAGCTTTCACAGAAGCTCACGTGTGTTCGGCTCGGCTCACGTGTGTGTGTGTGCAGCATGATTCCTGCTCTATAATTATATAAAAATATTTTTTTCCTTCAAACTTTGTGGAAAGAGTAAAACTCTTGACTGTGAGAGGCTGTTCTGTGTCTGTGTGAGAGGCTGGGGGAAGACGTGCTTATTTTGCATAACAACAAGCAGCGCAGCGAGGTGTGAATGTGTCACATTCCAGAGCAGGGGATTAGGAGAGAGAGAGACCCTGAAGACACCCTAATATGATGAAAATTTTTGTCGGTTTGGGAATACTAGTTTAAGCATAGCTATTTAAAACCTTTGCTTTAGCGGATTATATGTACTTTCAGTATTACTTTGTAATATTTTACAAACTCTTTATCTTACTTAATAAAAAAAAAAAAAAAAGTGGACAGAAACCATTAAAGGCCATTAGGAAATATGCTAAGGCATTAGGGGAAATGTAGTTCCGTTACTGAACTGACCTGTATATTTGCTCAGTATGGAGTCCCAGTTTTTCATTATTAAGTTAATTGTTAATTTATTGTTTTTCCAAATCATTATCATCTCAAAAAAATGAAAAATTATTTCAAAACATATTTGTTATAATGACATAAGATTTGATAATAAAAAATCCTTAACAATTCACTTAATAATGAAAAAATATTTTACGTGTCAGGAATGGGCTTCCATAGCTCAGCAATACAATATAAAGCAAGGAAAAGTTATTATAACATAATATAAAACAAATAAAAAGGATATTGCATTAGCATGAGCAGATGGTACAAATGTATAATATGATTCATGCATATATGTCACAAAATCACCTTTATTCATCATGGTGAGTCACATAAACAGTATAAACTTCAAAAAGCAACAAATGCTAACAGTACTATGTGCATTTTTTTTACTTGCAACATGGCACTAAAAGACGGGCACTGAAGCAATCAACATACTGCAGCAATATCATTTACCAATGTTTCATATACAGAATATATATTTGGTTATGTGTTCTGTTTAAGACAAATATTAAAACAATATATCAAACATTACAGCATATTTTCATAAATACTTCACAGCATGCTTTAGAGACATTAATGCATTATGTACAGCAATCAGCCATAACATTAACACTACTTTGTATATTCACTCATAGTCCATTTTATTCACACTGAGCATATAAGTGCACTTTGTATACATTGTTAGTCTCCTTTCACCCTGTTCTTCAATAGTCAGGATCCCCATAGAGCCAGTATTATTTGAGTGGACGATCCTTTTCAGCACTGCAGTGAAACTGATGTGGTGGTGGTGTGTTGGTGTGTGTTGGGTGGATCAGACACAGCAGAGCGCCTGATGTTTTTAAACACATCCTTGCAACAGCATCCTGTGGACCACGTCCGGTGATCACTGGTGAAGGATGACCAAAACAAACTGTGCAGCAGCAGATGAGCTACTGTCTCTGGCTTCACATCTACAAGGTGGACCAACAAAGTAGATGTGCCTGAGTGGACACAGTGTTTGACATCTCCAGCAGATCTACAATGTGCAACAACGGGTCAGTGGAGCTAAAATGGACAATGAGTGTAGATAAAGGAGGTGGTGTTAATGATTTGGCCGATCAGCATATATTGATATGTCTTTGTATTCTAATACATTCATTATTTCTGACTATGCAAGATGTTACAATATTAAAGCTGGACCACAATATGTAATACTGTTAAAACTGCCACCTGACACATTAATACATTTAATGTCATAGTGGACTGTCACATTAGACTATCCTTAGCTTAACCCCACTGAGAGCCATTTATGATGAAGCCCAGTCTGAAGCCCTCCTTATCACTTAAGTATGAATGGGCGGAGCTTCACTGATGTAGGTTGAATAGGCAGATAAATCCATGCAGAAAAAAAAAATCAGATATCATTAAATATTCTTTTTGCTTTGTAATGGTGTCTAATGGTTAGTAGTGGTATTTAGTGGTTTAAGGGTGGCACATTGTATGGTTTTCTAATCAGATATAAAGATTCTAATGGGCTCTACAGGAAATAAGTGTTCTCTAATAATGGAAATCATTAAGTAAAGTCCCATTACTCAATGGAAACAATGGAATGACTTTGGCCTCTAAACAATGGAATGACTCTGTTCAAAAACCATCACTTAAGCATGAATGGGTGGAGCTACACTGCTATAAGTTGAATCATAAAAATGATCATAAAAATCATAGATGTCATTAAATGTTTCTGTTGATTTTGTAATGGTGTCTAATGATTAGTAAAAATATTTAGTGGCTTTTGATGGTTAATTAAAATGTAATGTGGTTTATTGGGTGATACATCTCATTTTCTGATGGGTTACCTAGTGGTCTGTAATGGGTTCTATAGGAACCAAGTTTCTAATGGTAACCATTAATATTAACAGAAGTGATGTGGTTTTCATAATAGTTTGTAATGTTTTTTTCATCAGGGATGTAAACATGTTGGCTTTTGTGACACAAAAACAAAGAATTCCAAAATAAAATGCTTTATTTAGACGTTGAGGAGAATTAGATTTCCTCTCCTCTGAGCCTTTTACTTACTGAAAGACTGGCTAACCAAATGAAAAACTGACCACATTTGTTCTTGTGAGCTCAGTTAAGCTGCTCCGAAGCAAAGGTGGGTTCGCTGTAGTGGCCATTCTTGGTCGTAGGTGGTGGGTTCTCTTTGGCGTTGCTGATCTCACTTGGGTCCTCGGACTTGGTGCTCTTCCGGTTGGCCTGGCGGGGGTCTTCGCCATGAATGCTGGTGTCGACGCGGGACAACGTGCACATGCTGCTCTGGTTGCGGGGGTGCAGGCGGGTGGTCCGCAGCTCCAGCTCATCATAACTCGATACATGGATGAAAGGACACCACCGGAAGGCTCTTTTGAAGCCGGCTCTGAACCTGAAAAACAGGAAATGTTAGGTAAGCACTCCTCATATGTATACATTTTGCTATCTGAGGGATATGTGTGGCTTTGTTACATGAATGTATTTTTGTTTATTTTAAATAAAAGGTAATTATGGAAGCCAGTGTGTGTAAGCTAACGGGGTCCTTCATGCAGGTTGTTATTGAAGACTATAAACATGAATAAAACCTCACTGCTACATTCAGCTACTTCAGACAGTGGCAGGGCTGATAGAAGACTGTTCGTGGCTTCTTCATATTTTATGATGGTCATCACTTCCTGCTCTGAGTCTGTTCTCTAAGAGCAGTGTTATGGCAGCAGATCCAGTATCTGTGTCATTCAGGGATTAGAAAAGCACTCTCTAACAAGCAGCATTTGGCTATAATAGTGTACACTGTGAGACCTTAAGATCCGGATGCTCTTTGAGTGTGTTGGAAGTAGTTTTGGTAATATACAGTTCCAGTTTGTTCTGAATTAAAAAATTATCTAAAAGTTTGGACACAATAAAAATATATATAAAAATAAAAACGTTGAATGTGTCCAAACGTTTGACTGGTACTGTATTTTGACAAACAGCTGGGCTTTTTAGGTGTCAGCTGAGTTCTATTATTTGTTAGTAATGATAGTCTTAAGTTTTAAACTAACAAAGCAATTTATATGTTTTCTGGATGAACTATACCTTTATCGCTAGCAATGTGCAATGATTAGGCCAACCTAATTCCATGACCTTGTAGAGGTGTTGAATTTACAATATTTAAGTAATAAAATACATCACATTGTATGAATGTCATCAGTACTGAGCACTAAAAACTGCATGTTTTATTAAAAGAGCATAATTAGTCTTGTTTATTTGAATGTAGTGCAGTGAAGTGTGTGAAATAAGGTCCCGTTTTTCCACAGTACTTTAAGCTCCCATCACTGTGTTGATTATAATCATAGAAAAGTACTGAGAGTAGAATGGAGCAGCCACAAGGTCACCATGACCAGTGCTGAGAATCAGCTAGAGGGGCACAAAGTCGCTGAATTGTAGAGTAGGGCAATGGTGCTCTCTGGAGTGATGGAGCTCCATCTTAGATCCAGCACTAATCATTCAACATCAGCTCCTGATGCTTTTATGGCTGCAAACAATCAAATTCTCACAGCATTGTTTCAACATTTAGTTTAGTCTCAGTAGAGTAGAAACGGTTAAAGAGGAACTATGACTATTTCAGAGAAGATTTGGGTTATTGCTGATATTTGAGTGTGAGGGTATGTTTACCTGCCGTTGAGACAGCAGTAGATGATGGGGTTGTACATGGTGGAGCTCATGGCCAACCAGAGCACTGCTAGATAAACTTGCTGGATGGATTTCACTCTGTTCAAGTGCTTATTCAGGCCAGTCGCAATGAAGTACACATGATAAGGCAACCAACAGAGGGCAAATGTCACCACTACCACAATCATCATCTTTACCACCTGAGGACAGAGAAGACAGACATCAAAATCAAAGAGCATGGATACACGACACTACTGCACCTCCACAAAAACTCAAAAAGATCAATAGTTTACATGTAAAGTCACATATTAGGTACTGCATCTGTTCTGCTTGACATTTAGTTCTTTACTTCCTTTCCAGAATGACAGACTAATCAAACTAGTTCTTCTGATTCTTCCCAGCATTCATACTGACATGCCAGTCATTTCTGTGAAAATACATCACCTACTCAAACCACTAGCAGATCCTCAGTAAGTCAGACAGAAGCAATGCTGGTAGGCTGGATCAGGTTTCTCTGTATTTATGATGGCCATCACCACTAAAACTCAATTCTACAAAAGCAAACAACTTTGAGCGATAAGCTTTATTATTAAGTTGATATTGACTAGTCTGTAAGACCTGGGTGAGGTCTGAGAGAAGCTTTGGTGGTGATAGAAATTGTTGAATATTGAGTTTTACTAACCGCTCAGTAGCAGTTTTAAACAAAAACAAATGCAGAAACTGGACTCTATACATGTCTTAACCCTCTGGAGTCTGAGGGTATTTCAGACACTCTGATGTAGTCTGGCATGCCCTGACATTTTTACAAATTACACCCATCTAAAATTATTTTTCCCCAAAGTGTTACACAGACAACAGCAGTGTCAAAACAGTAAGAGTGTCATAAAACTATATTTTGATTAAATCTGCTCTAAACTTAAGACTTTCCAAAAACCTATTTTCAGATGTGCTGATATATTGTAAAAAACACTCTAAACATTTCTAGTCAAGAATCTTGAGCTCAGAACTGAATAAACAGAGGTGTTGGTTACACACTGAAGTGACACTGTGTTTTACTCATTCAGTGGTTCCTAGATTGAGTGTGTGTCTTTTGTTGAGGTGAGAGCTATTTTGTTTGATAGGGGATCTTCACACATTCCACAGCCAATACTCCACCAGGGGAATGTCCAGAATTATCATGTCATTATCATATGAATGACATATTGCATCATTTGACTCACTCTGAAAAATGTGTCTCTGCTTATTTAAGCTCTTCTCACAAATATTTATAAATATATTTAGATTCAAGCTGTATATATTTGAAAAGTAGATCCTTTAAGGTTTCTGGTGTATGTTTGTGTTGTTTCTATGATTAAATCTCACAGAGTTATGTAAGTGATCTTGCAGAATTTTGTTAATATCCTGCCAGCGGGATCGCGGACTCCAGAGGGTTAAATGATTGCCTACATCACAGATAAATGGCAAACCATGTAGATTTGATTTCTGAGTAAGACAAACTTTATGGGAAAAACTCAAGATACACACTAAATTAGCTTCAAACCCAAGAAGAGAGATTTTCTCATTGGTCACATGATGATTCCTTACAAAATGTAATCACAAGCTGGCTTTTCTGATTAAAACAGAAGCAAACTGCTAATCCAGAAATGGCAATGGATGGAAAAAATGGATAGATCAACATGATAAACATGTCATATTGATGTACACATTGTAATATGACAGGATAAATCCTTTTGTGGGAATGGAAATGGATGTCCTGTTCAAGCATGGGTTTCTGTTCATTATGAAAGAGAAAGAATTTGATGAAGGTTTGGTTTGACAATACATTTTTGGCCAATAGCCACATTTAGATCTACAGAGGTTTGCTAAAGATTCATCCTTAACCTCTCTTGTAATTTTAGTGAAACAACATCCCTTCTCTCTAAATGTTCGCTCTTTTCCAACATTTTTATGAGATGCCCATGTAACACTCAATGATCCAAGTCAGCTTAACTGGAAGCATGTTCCTTCACAGTTCTTGACAGTCTCTTAAAGACTGTGCATGACCTTCATCACAATAAGACAAAGCGGTGAACAAAGACAACGGAACCTTATCTGTCATTGACTGAGCACCACATTAATTTACAACATGCCTTTTAATGAGGTGCCATAAGCTTGAGAGCTAAAGAGAGCCCCCTGTAATTTCATGAGAAAGAAGGGTCAGCAGAGTCTCACTTCAGCGTTCGGACTGACAGCTACACAAAGCCCAGAAAGGTTAGCGATGACGCAGCCCTCTCAGTAGGTGGGGAGAAGCAGAGGTGGGCTGGGCGGTGGAGGAAGTTGTCCTTTCTTGCAGATCTGACACCAGTGTGGATGATCTTCTGAATGGATGGGCTCGGTGGCAGATGCTGGAGAAGCTGGCTGTAGATCAGTAGGTATGTGGTAGTGGAGGTAAGAGGTGAGGCAGGTTGATGCAGAGATAACAGAAGGGAATTATGGTAGGAAAGGTAGATGTGTGGGTTCAAGTGCAGTCTTTGATGAGGCCCAGCCAGACCACTCATGTACCCATACACCCAGTCCAGGTAATCAGGTGCTCAGTAGCTTCCTTATGCTTGTTGGCAGCTGGCACGAGACTAAATGAGACAAGATTAGGATTGGTGTGGATGGTGGGTCTTGGAATTGGATGGAAAGATGCTGGATGTTATCTTTTACTAGTTGTCCAGCAAACATTTTTGTTAATCTCAGTTATGTGAGATGTGTCAGCACATGAATAAATTATGAATCTGAAGATCCAGTCTCCTGACTCTTCCTGCCCAACACCTCATGCCTACGACCACAGCACACCAGTGCCAATATCTCATCTTATGGAACTCTCGTGTATTATTGCTTCAATGCATTCTTAAAACTAAATGAGACTAAACTAAAAATAAAAATATATGAAATATAAAAAAGAATAATCTGGATTCTGGGGTTCCATTTTGCCAAGGGGCCCAAAATGGCCAAATCCACCTCTGCTCTAGGCCATATGAATGTCACTCAGTTGTCAATGCCTCCACAACACTGCTCGAGCAATCTGAAGCTCCTACATGCCCATGTTAGGAGACTTAACAAATTCTCTAATCCCACACAATCCCACCGTAATCTCAGCGCCTGAAACCACAGCACTGGATTATGAACAGAGACGAAAGGAGATGCTAAATGATCCATTGTGTCCTGGAACAATATTTGATATGGATGAGCTGTGAGTGCTTTTAAGCTCACAGCTGGCATGATGGATGTACTCAGAGGTCAAATCTTAATCTGATGCCACAGCAATAACACGCGTGAGATTCCCACATTGCAAAAAACAGCCAACAGATGACAATGTTATGTTCACAGGACTGGTGATTGGTTGTTTTTCATTCATTCATGAGTTCTTCTTCACCTGGGATTAGAAGCAGGGCTCAGATTGAAGGGGTATGTAAGGGCCTGTGCCCAGTCAAAATATATCACTAAACCCACCACCCTGCTGCCTCTTCATCTTAGCCATTTTCATCTTGCCTCATTTTTCACATGACAAAGTTTAGATGTCTAGATGTTTACAAGATGGTTTCTGTTTTTATCTGTAGTCACTGTTTGGGTTATTGCTGAAAAAAGTAGCCCATTACAAATTACTCATTACTTCTTAGAAACTGTAATGGGATTACTTTATTTATTACTTTCTAGACAAAGTAATCTCATTCCTCATTACTTTACCTGGTTATTCCATAAAGCCCAAAGTAATCTGTATCTAAATACAGAAGAACTCAGATCTTGGTGGGTTCAGTCAAGTTTGTTTGATTAACATCAACATCTAACACTAACTGAACACCCAACCATGTAAACAGCTAAAACATTTACAACTCTCAACTCAATTTGGACACACCTTCTCATTCAATGTTTAAATTTTTTTCCTATAATGTAAACGAACACTGAAGTCATCCAGAATATGAAGGAACACATAAGGAATCATGTAGTAAACTTAAAAGTGTTAAACAAACCAATATGTTTTAGATTTTACTTCAAAGTTGACACACAACTGATGTCTCAAATTCATTAAGAAGCAATAAATGCAAGTCATGAATTCTTGACAAGACACAGCTGTTAACTGAAAGTCATTCCAGGTGACTAGCTCATAAAGCTGACTGAGAAAATGCCAAGAAAGCTGCCATCTAAGCAAGAGGTGCCTACTTTGAAGAATGTAAAATATAAAACATATTCTGGTTTGTTTATCACTTGTTTGTTTACTAAATAATTACATATGTGTTTATTCATAGTTTGGATGACTTTAGTATTAATCTACAATACAGATCTTTTTTAAATCATGAAAAAACACTGATTGTCCTGGAGGTGTCCAAACTTTTGACTGGTAATGTATGTTTTAATAGATGACATAATAGGCAATGTAAAAGTTGTTTGTAACTGAAATACTCCATATTACTTAGTTACAGGAAAAAGTAATCACATTACTTAACACATTACTGTAACTCAGCCCTGGTTGCAGATGACAATACAAAATATTCTGTAATATAACTTGAACAGCCTGGAACCTGTTTCTTACATTCAGAGAAGCATTAGATGCAGATTCACACACAGTAGACTGGTAAGAAGTTATGAGTCTGGTCATTGTTATCTCTGCAACCTAATTGCAATGTAAGCTGAGAGGTTTTTATTACTTTTCTTGCAGTCACACTGCTGATAACAGATGATTTATTTGACCCTGACATGAGAAGAAGCCATTGAGCTCTAAATGATAGTGTAAATTAAAAGGGTAGAGTCCACTAAAGATGGAACAAGACGCAACTGTTGAGAGCTGCTTTGGGACACTTAAGTTCTATCTGGCCATTAATCTACCCGGTCCAGCCCAATCCAGCAGAAATATTTGAGTCCAGTGGAAGTGCTTACCTTCCTCTTGGCACGTAGCTGGCTGTGGTAGCTGTCTGATGAGTCTCCAGGGATCTCACTTCCCCACAGTGTCACCCCGACTATAGTGTAAGTGATCCCCATCACCACTAGAGGCAGCAAGTACACCAGAACCGTCACTATGATATGGTACCTGAGTTACAGGACAAGCCAGCGAAGAGAAAGTGGAAAAAATGATGCAACAAATGGCCACAGCAGAGTCTAAAGAAAACAGGATCAAAGTTATCAGCTGATGGATGGAGAAGATAATGAGGGTTGAGATCAAAGCCTGCTAATATTGGAGCAAGGCCTATGTGTACCCAATACCTTACATGAGCTTTTATCTCTTACATCTGTGTGCTTCTATCTATTCTGATTCCCTCATGGGCACTAGTTGAGGTTACTGACCTTTCTTGGTCATTATTCAGTGAGTAGCCATAATATTAATACCAACCGGTGATGGCTAATGATTGGCTGGCCTCTGTAGTGCCACTGTATACCAGTCTTAAAGACATCATTAAATAAGAGATAACAGCCTTCAAGGTGCCCAAAATTAATGGATATGATGGAAGCAAAGAACTCTAGGAAATCAAGAACACCTTGAAGGCTGTTATCCCACTTATACCCCAGTTGCTACACATTTGGACATGTTTGTATATCTAGGTATAGAAAGAAAATAGGCGAAGTCATTTAAGAAGAAGCCAAACTGTGGTAGATACTTGCAAGAAGTGAGCTTACTCCATGATGTTGTATGGAATTAATACCTGCCAGCCAATCAGAAAAGAGTATTTATGCTGTAACGGATAAACAGAGGTTGAAACATGTTTTGGTTGGTGAAGCAACACAGACATTAAAAATGAAATGAGATAAGTTTAATGTGCATCACTGACACAAAACGTAATTAAGTCTCTCACATAAATGAATCGTCAGCTGGTCTCGGCCAGGCCACATAGCAGAGGGTTCTGCGAGGTAGCGTCCGGGTGGTGGAGTAGAAGCAGAGGGGGAAGGCCAGGACCACAGCCAGACACCAGATACACACAATCACCACTTTGGTGGCCGTGGCCGACAACCTGGGCTTGAGCGGATGGATGATGGCCATGTACCTGTCACAGAGATAACAGCCAGACTCAGTTACTGTGCTGTACCGAGTTCTTATGAGCCCTGCAAAGAGCACAAAGGAGAAGCTGGCTGTGTAATAAAGAAGAATGTCATGTTTATCTGCTTTAGGAGTTAGTTTGATCCCTCAGATTGGGAAGTTCTGAGGGGGAGACCTGGCTGGTGGCTATTGTGGCTGAGTGGAAGGAAATGAAATTTCACTTCAAAGCGAGATGAAGAAGAATAAAATACATTCTGATACGTCTGTGTGCTTCTCCTCCTCCTTATCATCAACTTCAAAAGAAAACATTTTAAGGTTGTGTTTTTCATTTGAGTTTTCTACACCTTTAGTTTTACAGTTTAAATAAAAAAGAGTTGATGCTGCTCTTGTTGAAGTAACTGTCTCTACTGTGCAGAGATTTGCTGTGAGGATTTGATGGCATTCAGCAACAAGAGTGTTAGTGAGGTCCTCAACTTACATCCCAAAAGTAGTGGAGCACCATCATTCCAACACAGCTCCACAACTCAATGCTGGGCCCTCTAGCTCACACCTGGCATTAGACATGGCGCCAACAGGCTCATGTTTAGACCTATTCTATTGGCAGAACTTCTACAGGGACTAGACAAGCTGTGTGCATCTGTGTCAACTTAAAGTAGCTGATTGATTAGACTGGGTGTCCACAAACTTTTGGACATATACTGTAAGTATGATGGGTTTTTGTCTTTCTAATGTTTGATATAATGTTCCATTAATCCCTCATTTGAATAACATTATGAAAAACCAATTATACTGTAATAGTGCTGCATCCAATTCGATTACACAGTTAATTAGGCTCTCTTAATGTAATATGTAGTGTTTTAATGTTGATCAGTTTGACTTCTAACTCCTAAAAATCATAAATCCAGAATCCAAAATGATTAGAATATTTAAATTTTGAGGAAATTACTCAAACAATATCAAAATAAAAAAGGCTTGAATTTTACATGTAATGAATATCAAATATATGACACTGAATAAAATGAACACAAATGGACAATATTGTAATATTTAGAGAAGCACTAGTACAGAAAACCTCTGTCTTACCATTTAAGACTGTAAATGAACAGGTGCAGTAAAAGTTTTCTTTCTCAAATAAAGTTATATCACTGATAACAGGAATAGAAACATGACATTATGATGGAGGCTTTAAAGGTTCTGTGCACTTTAGCAAAAAGCCACTGAATGGTTCTTTTGTGGCATCTTTCTGGTACATACAGTATGTATTTGTATGAGCGTATGAGAGAATGAGAGCGAGGGAGGAAGAAAGAGGGACAGAAAGGTTCCTGACAGGCTGAATTGGCATGTTTCGGCAGGTACTTATTATGGTTATTTCAGGTAATGCCCACTTTACAGCTGGCATATAGGTAAACAGACCCTTTCAGGATGTGTGGCCTGAGTAAATTGATGCTAAAAAGATACAATAAAGCAATGTGTTTACCAGCAGAAGAGTGAGCTGGGATCACATTCCTTCATGTTTATGCTGGTCATCATCACAAAAACTGATAATTCAGTTATTCCTACATTTAGGACAGTCACTTTGTGTCCTCCTAAACCACATCAGCTAGTCCTGGTTAACATCTGGTTACAGGTTTAAAAATCCATCAACAGTTAGAGGGTCTTATGGACTTACAGTTACAGTGCCATGCAAAAGTTTGGGCATCTTGGGTCAAAGTTATGTTTACTAAGAAGCAAGCTGAAGAAGACATAATCTCCAAAAGGCACAAAGTAAAAAATGAAGCACACTCCATTCCATCCATCCATTATCAACTGCTTTATCCGGGGCCAGGTCACGGAGGTAGCAGTCTGAGAAGGGAAACCCAAACCTCCCTCTCCCCAAACACCTCAGCCAGCTCCTCGGGTGGAACACAGAGACGTTCCCAGGCCAGTCGAGAGACATAGTCTCTCCAACGTGTCCTGGGTCTTGCCTGGAACACATCCCTAGGGAGGCGTCCAGGGGGCATCAGATGCCCGAACAGATGCCCGAGCCACCTCAGCTGGCTCCTTTCGATGTGGAGGAGCACACTTTTCCACATTTTAAGCAATATCAGTGTATTATTTTGGTTCTGTACAATTTTAGAGTAAAAAGGACAGGACTATCAAAAGTATGGGAACTCTATAGATTTGAGTGTTCATATCACCGAGGTCTCTGATCTTAATTAGCCTTTTATGGCTTGTTCACAGTCATTATTAGGAAAGTCCAGGTGATGCAAGTTCCAAAGCTTTAAAAATATCCAGACTCCTCTAAAGTGTCCCCAAAAAACAGCAGCTAATGGTTTTTCTAAGCAGCTGCTGAGCACTGAAAGTGAAAATGATCGAGGCCCACAAAGCAGGAGAAGGTTATAAGAAGACAGCAAATTGTTTACAGGTTGCCATTTATTCAGCTCGAAGTGTAATTAAGAAATGGCAGTTAACAGTAGCAGTGTTGTTCAAGATAAGTTCTGGAAGACTGAAAAATGATAGGATTGTTAGTAAGGCAAATCAGAAGATCTGCTTGACTGCAAAAGGCCTTCATGATGATTTAACAGACTCTGGAGTTGTAATACATTGTTATATTGTTCAGCAACACCTGCACAAATTTAGCCTTCATGAAGAGTCATCAGAAACATCTCCTGCATCCTCACCACACAATTCAATTCAGCATCAGAGGTTTGCAAAAGAACATCTAAACAAGCATGAAGCAAACATCTCCTGTGGACCAATGTGGTTAAAAAAACTCTTGAGCAAAGATATTTTTGGAGAAGATGGATGGATGGATGGATGGATGATGGATAGATAGATAAACAGACAGCCCTTCTTCTCACCTGTCCACAGCTATAGCAGTCATGGAGTAGATGCTGGCGAACACAGAGGTGACGGGGAAGAAGTTGTGGAACTTGCAGTACGCTTCCCCGAAGTACCAGTCTCCGTGCGTGGCGTACACGAAGTTGACCAGCGTGTTGAAGGCGGCCATGGACGCGTCCGAAAAGGCCAGATTCAGCAGGAAGTAGTTGGTGACGGTGCGCATCCTTTTGTGCGCCAGAATGATCCACATGACCACCAGGTTGCCAAACACGGCCACGGCCAGGATCGAGCTGTAGGCCAGAGACCACAGAGCCACGCGCCACGCCGGCTGCACGAACTGGTTGGTCAGGTTGCGCGTGAGGTTCGAGCCGCTCTGCGGTGTCATCATGACGGACTGAACGCTGTAGAGCGCGCGGACCTGCGGCACCTCAGACTCACACTGGAGCGGCTTAAACACAGCAGCAGCGCTCCGGTCCGGCTCGTGTTAGCAGCTGAATGTCCGCGTGGCACGCGCGCTCCTGACCCTCATGGTTCTGTCCGGGTTTATCACAGGCTGTGTGTGTGTGTGTGTGTGTGGAGAGAGAAGTGGAAAGAGCGAGAGCGCGTTCAAAAGTCAGAGGGAGGAATACACATCACGTCTGTCTCTCATCCTCTGTATCATTCTCTCTCTCTCTCTCTCTCATCCTCTCTCTCTGTATCACTTACTGTCTCTCCCTCATCCTCTGTATTATTCTCTCTCTCTCTCTCTCTGTATCACTTACTGTCTCTCCCTCATCCTCTGTATCATTCTCTCTCTCTCTCTCTCTCTCTCCCTCTCTAGTATCACTTATTGTCTCTTTTTCATACTCTGTATCTCCATCTCTCTCTCTGTTTCTCTCTCTCATACTCTGTATCACTTACTGTCTTTCTCATCCTCTCTCTCTCATCCTCTGTATCACTCTTTCTTTCTTTCTGTATCACTTACTGTCTCTCTCTCATCTCTCTCATCCTCTGTATATCTCTCTCTCATTTTGTGCCATTTCACTCACCATCCGGCCCCCCACCAGCCTTCCTTATCATTCTTGACTTCTCATATTGTCTATTATATGACCAGAATGAAAAACTAATATGAGGACACAAAACAGCAGGATACCCATACCAATCTCAACCAATGACCAACCGATGGGTGAGGGATTGTTCAAATAATAGAACTGATAAAACACCAGCATGCAAAAGGCAATTAAACATCTGGCTCATCTGTTTCATTTAATAAGTCATATCAAACCATGTTCAGTCACTATTATCTGTTAGAAGCAAAAGTCCCCATTCTCTGTACACCATGTTCTTGGGAAAGGGAGTCGTGACTTGATTCTAAAAGCAGTTGATGAGTGATTGGCCGTGATGTGGGGATATTTTCTGTATTTGCCTTTACTCTGAATGCAGAAATGCCATGAAGTGCTCCCTGGTTAGGTACCCTGGGTTCAGGTGGCTAAGTGCCTTTCATCCTCGGCCACTTTAGAATTCTCTTGATGCTTCCGCAGGTGTCTGAACACTAGGAGGGTCGCGTTTCTCCCCGCCCCTCTGCCTGGGAGCCTCGCTGTAATTAAACAGGATTAAAAACTGCCGTAGACACCCTTAATGAGTCAGATCTCCCAGCCACTTCCTGTCATCATATCTGCAGGGTGCCCGGCCATTTGTGAGCCTGTGGATAATTATATCCTTGAATATGGGATATTCTGGCTTCTTGATGAAGATGTGGATACATGTTTAAAAAAATATCAGACAAAATTAAAAGACATGAAGTCATACAAGCCAATCCATGCCTTTAGACCACCTTCACTGTACTTATGGCGTCGATTGAATGTTTCAGCTGTTTAGCTAATTATGTGATCCAAGGAAAGGAGAACCAGGAATTAGAAACAAATACAGTTGACAGTGTTGTAGTCAAAACCACTACAGTCAAGTCTGAGTCAAAACCAAATTTAGTAGTTCAGTACAAGTCAAGACCAAGACCAGGACACACTGAATCCAAGTCAAGACCAAGACTTTTACTAGTTGCCCTTGACTGGGTTGGTCAAAGTGGTAAAGTTACTGTGGTATAATGAATGGCAGGTGGCAAAACGTTGATGTGGTGGTGTGGTTAAGGTCCCATTTACTATTCCATGCACAGCATTTACATTCAGGGACCTACCAAAATAATCATAACCCTACTAGACTAGTGAATGAAGCCTCAGCCTCATCCTGCTACCTTCTCTGCAGGCCACCTACAGTTCCCTAGCTGGCTTACTGGCATGGGGGCAGCCATTGGCTCAAGTTTAGGGAAGTTTACTTGTGACTGGAAGGTCACTGGTTCCATCCCCTGAACTGACAGAATACAACTACTTACCCTCCAAGTGCTCCCTGGGCTCCATGGATGCTCCGCAAGTGCCCCCTAGTGTGTTCAATAGTGTTTGCACAGATGGGATAAATGCGGAGGTCAAATTCCTTGTCAATGAGTGTCACATAGTTGATTCAGTGCCCCATCAAACACTTATGTGGACAATCAACAGGTTTTTGAGGTTGCTACCAATACCTGGGCCTACTTGAAGCAGCAGAGGGTTCCTGGAACCTCCTTAAGCACAGAAGGAACCCATCAATGGCATGAGAGACAGGGCAGTGAAGAAATTTGAAAAAGGATGTTAACTTCAAATTTATGAATTTGTGCACTGCTCCTCTGTCTGTTTACTACGACAGAGACACAGTAAACCTATACAGATTTAATGACATAAGCACTGAGGTTGACATGACTTTTGACCAGTGAATGGCAGACTAATGACACCAGGAAGCTCCACAAGATGTTACCCCAACACCCACATTATCCACAGTGTAGACATGAGCCTGAATGCAGCCACCTTTGTCTGTATTTAGAGGTCAGCCAGTCCCTGTTAACAGAGAAACCATGAGATTTTTTGTGGAAACACTGGAGGGGTTTGTGTGTGATAGGAAGTGAGCATTGAAAAATAATAACCTCTACTTATCTGGATAATTGAGTGAGTGCTTTCACAGTAGCAGTTAACAGCAAACGAATGGCCCCAGCTGTGGTGCTGATTAATGAAACTTCTGTAGATCATCCAAGCTGAGTTTGAACCCCAGTGCAAGAACTCAACTGGGCTCGGCTTCCCCACAGCATCTTAGCAAAGTGTACTGTTATATAGTGACAACTACACTCCCCAGTCACTTCATTAGGTTGTATCTACACTCACTGTCCATTTTATCAGCTCCACAGATCACATAGATTTAATTTGTAGACCCCCTGAGACTCATGTTCACAGTCAGCAAATCACTAAAAGTCTTTTTTTAATCTTCAATCTACCTTCTCATGCACAGTGGTCACTACAGCGCACAGTGATTTATCATCATTATAGCTGGTTTTACACTTGCACAACAGTGGCTTTAACTGCTCTGCTCTGCATCCATAAACTTTCTGAACACATGTCCAGGCTTTAGTTGCTGTTGCTAAAAGAACATTTGGCGTCATCTAGTGGCCATTTACTGCAAGTGCAGCAAAGCACATAGTAAACAAAAATGGCTGATGGGCTACATTTAGCTCTTGGATTTCTATAAAATTCTTCCACTAAAAAGCACACCTGCATATAAATAACATTTCAGCACAAAAATAAACATCTAATGAACAAGAAAATAGTGTTCTGTGATTAAATGTTTCCACTCCTGCAAACATCAGGCATCGCAGAGATATTTCATTGGACTTATATCTTTGTTTACTAATATTTGCAAAGAAATCCTGATAATATTGTTCATAATTAAAGCATTAACAAATTAGGCTTACCCTGTCCTGTACTTAGCTAGGATAGTGTGTAATGCCCTGCCCTGCGCTTGGTGAGGGGGTATTGGACTCACTGTGACCCTGATCAGGATTAAGTGGGAGATAATGCATAGATGGATGGATGGATTAGGCTGTCACTGAGAACAGTTGATGAGTGTTAGGACTACAGTTTTTAGTTTCACTTTTGCTGTTTCTCTGAAACATGAGATTGGAAGGCTCCCAATGTTCCAACATCTTAGCGATGCTCTTTCAAACTTTCTACACCCTATGATCCAACTCGTAAATCACTGTAGTGTCCTCTGTATTAACTCTCTGTTGGACTCACAACTTCTTGAGGAGCAATTACGCAGCAAAGCCCTCATCACAGTCCCATTTTCCCTCTCGTGTTCATTATTGTCCCTCCACAGAAGTGTTCATTCTCTTCTTGTCCCCTGTGAGCTAAATTATTGCTTTCAATCATGGCAACCAGGCACCGTCATCAGCTTGAGTAGCGAGGCTGTTCCCCAGAGAGATCGAAAAGGAGAATGATAGAAAAACAGGCAAGCTGATTCCTTCTTTCCTGAAGAGACCTGCACTAGTATTCACTCTTTCTGGCTGTGACAGGCTGTTATTTCAGGTGAATGGCTGTCTCAGATGAATGGCAGCTTGTGGCTGTCACACAGTGTGGAGAAAACTAAGCAAGTTAGTGTTTGAGTGTATTTAAGGAAACCAATCAAAGGCTTCACAGTTGGACACCTGCTGTAATTATAAGGTTGACTTATATGATACAAATAGAAGCAGCTGCAGAAAAAAAACACAACACAAAAAAAGGCTGAAGACACTTTTCAGTGTTACATTATTCCAAAATCTTAGTCTCCCCCTACTTTATCCTAAAATTGGACCATTAGTCAAGCTACAAGACTAAAGTAATGGAAGATTGTTAGCTATGCCATCTTCCAAACATCTTCCACATCTTTTGTTACTCTACCAGTAACTTCACCTTGTAGTTGTTCTTTGTTGTTCAAAGTTGTTCTTTGTTTAAGCTCATATCAGCAACTAAGGCTGTACTCATGGCTAAATTCAAAAGTTCAAGATGTTTCTATTGTCATTTCAGCAATATACAGTACAGTACATATTAAAATATACGTTCCTCCAGGACCAGGACCAACACAGAACAAAAAACAGACAATAAACATACAACTACAAGCCCATATGTTGTGAAACCTCCCATGACAGCCTCATCCCTGCTTCAGTCTTGTGTCCACGTGTTCATTGTTTACCTTCTGTTGTCCTTGTCTTGTCTCGTGACCACACAGCCCTGTTCCCAAATCCCTGGTCTGATTAGATTTAGTTTAAAGGTTCCACTGTGTCTCACAGTCCAGGTGTCTTCACATCATTGTAAAGTTTGTTACCCTAAGCTCTTGGTTAACACATCTTTAGTTTTGTTTTTGTTTCATAATCTTGCGTTTTTGAGTTACGAGTAAATAAAATCTTGCTTCTGCATCTGCCTCCTCCACCTTCGCCTTGTGACAAATAAATACAAAAACACAAAACACTGCTTGTCTAACTAGAGTAAGACACATTACAGGATGAAGGACAAATGTGATGTTGGTCAGTACTGGTACTGGGTGATATTTAGCAGCAGAGTTTCAGAGATTATAGCAGCAGTTTTATAGTACAGTGTAGCAGATTTGTAGAGTAGTAACTTAGTAGAAACGTACAATAACAGACTGTAATACGTGGTCATCTAAGCTCATTCCAAATATCTCCAGCTATAGATATCTAGCTAAAACATTTACACTAACAGTCTGCAGTCCTCACGAGACAATGTTGAAGTGGTGGACACCTTTTACCTACTTGGATCAACCATTAATACGAATCAAGGGACTGGAGAAGACCATCACATGAATATTTATCTCTATAGACTAGAATCTGACTGTGGTCTTCTCGGCTTCTTTGTGGATGTGAAAGCTGGACAACAAAAAAACGAAGGACAGGAACATTGATGTCTTTGAACTTGTCTGAGACTTTTGAAAGAAGCTTGGATCCAAATCAAAGCTCAGCCCAGATAACTGAACTGAAGATCTCTTATTTTGGAAATATTATGAGACTTGAGAAGACAGTTATACTGGAACAGTTGATGCTAAAAGAAGAAGAAGCCCACCAACAAGACGGATGGACATAATCAGCAGAATTATTAAGGAGCCATTAAGAAGACTGAAGACCCAAACAAAAGACTGGGTGTTCTGGAGAAACATTCAAATGTTTACTTTAAATTCATTTGTGGAATATTGTTGCTTATAAAATGTCATTTTTCTTCATCTTTTGACCAAAAATTCAAAAGGCAATGACCACCACATGTGTGTAACTTCTATTAGTCCACAGCCTTCTTACAATCATTTCAATCAATCAATCAATCAATCAATCAATCAACCAATTATATCAATCAATCTCACTGATAGGTGGAATTAAGTAGTGAGTGCAGATGTGTGTGTGTGTGTATGTGTGTGTGTGTGTGAGTGAGTGCAGGTTAGGGCAATCACAATTATTGCATCACTTCCTAATCACAATTATTTTCCACATTAATCATATTTCAGTCCCAAAACAAAGTGAACTTTAATCAGTTACAGTATGTAAAGTATAATGTCATAAAGTTCATCTGTGTTCATAATTAAGTTATAAAATGTAAACTGTCACATTTTATTGTCATTACAAGTAAAGTGACACATTTCAAGTCATTTTTGATCTAAACTCTAAATGTTGTATTGTAGTTAGTTAAGATGAGCATCACTAAAACTCAAAAAAAAGTTTGAAATGTGTCACTTTATGTGTAATGAATATAAAAAATTAAAATGTATTTTTAATATTATATTATTTTATATATAACAGTATATTCTCGCTGTTTTTTGCTGTGGCACTGTGTAATGTGGACTTCTTTAGTCCTGATGGGATTTGTTTTTCAAAACTGAGCAGCACAGTTTGAATGATTTTATTGTTTCTTATTGTAATATTTAACTAGTTAAAATTAAACATTTTATTAACTGATGTTAAACTGAACGATTCTGCACTTTTTGTTAATATTCATTCAGGTTTTTTTTTCTGTGCTAGTTTTCATTTTTGTTTTATTTTCTGAAATCAGGAGCTAAAAAGTCACATAATGTCCATAAATGTTAAAACTGCAGGTAACATATTTTTTAAATCACCAAACCTGTACACAACAGCTACAATTCAATACAGATTAACACAAAAGGCCTAAGATAAAGACTAAACAGCCAATCAGTATTGAACTATTTTCTTTTTTCTCCTTTAATAATTCTACAAGTTTATCTTTCTTTGTATTTCTTCATTTGTACAGCACTTTCAATGACTGTGGTGTGCGTGTGTGTGTCTAAAGTATATAAATAAATTAGCCTTGCCTAAGATCTGGAGAATGTGAAGGCCACTGTTGGTAGATATTGACTGCTGCTTTGTTGCCGTTCAGATGCTCTGATCTAGTAATCTTTAGAAGTGGATCAGGTCAGCAGAGTTTTCTCAAACATCCAAAACGCCATCTAGGAGAACAGAGTGTTCTGTTACTGTCCCAAATGTTGTGATACATTGTGTTGTAGTTTGCTAGTAGATAGGTCAACTTGACAACCATGCAGATATGTAATGAAACATTATGTCCTGTGTGGTTCTTCTGGAGGAGAAGAAATGGGCAGAGGTGAAGAAGTTTCCTGAAGAATCAGGACACTGCATGAGTGTTTATGTGGGTGAAATGGTCGAGGTCAGAACAGGATGGGTGATGCAGGGTGTATGTGTGTGTTATTCAGACATGCTCTTTGGCCATAAGTCACTGCGGGATAAAAGGTTTGCAGCTGTCTAATGTAACTTTAAAGAGTGAGACAAAGGACAGGGACCATATTTTACACCAGCACACGGTAGGTCTCTTATTTCTTTCTTTTTTCTATTATTTACGTTCACTTTGTTAATAGGAAGTTAAATGAAGTGCAAGAACAAGAATAGATCTGAAGTATTACTATTATGTAGCTGAAAGTTAATACTGTTAACCCTTTCATGCATGAATTATGGATTTTTCCCCTAATAATTAATGATGTGTTCAATCGTATCTTGTGTCTCCACTCATTGTTCATTTTAGCTCCACTGACCATATATGTGCACTTTGTAGTCCTACAATTACAGCCTGTTTATATACTTTGTTCTTCAATGGTCAAACATCAGTGTCACTCCATTCACCACACAAATACATGCTCTGTGGGGGTCCTGAGCATTGAAGAACAGGCTGAACAAAATATAGCCTGTACATGGTCAATGGAGCTAAAATGGACAATAAATGGTGATACAAGATCAGTACCTAATGAAGTGACCAGTGAGTGTATATTAAGCAAAAAATCCATTATATAAGTATGAATAATAGAATACATATTTTAATGATGCAGGATTAATATTGTGTAATATTTTAAAATACGGTTCTAGCTGTCTGGTTGTTGTAATATATCTTTAAAATAAAAATATTTAATCATAATTTACTATTGACAGAAAATCAATATGTGAACAACGCAACAATTATATCAGTCATTAGACAGCACTCTCCTGCTTTTATTTAATACCAAAGTTAGCTTTTTCATCAGTCCTTTTTGTTTACCTATGTGTTTTGTTACACTTACAATAACTGGCCACTAGGTGGCTCACTGCAGGTGCACTACAGAGACTGCTGAGCAATTAGTGTTTAAATCCATGACTACAGAAAACAGTCCACTGTAGTGACTAATACACATGAAAGAGATCCACATATCAACTGTTCTCATATCTTCTAATAAAAAATCAGACTTTTAACTATGGTATCTCATGTAGATGAAATGTTAATGAATGAATGAACTATCAGTTAATGATGGATTCCGAATTCTCCAACATATTTCTGTTAATTTTATGCCAGACTTTAGAAGCACCACAAGAATAGAAGTCCAAAGATTAACTTCATATGCATTCTGCAAACCTGCTAAAAAGTAACACTACAGTCATGGCCAAAAGTGTTGAGAATGACACTAATTTAGGTTTTCACAAAGTTTGCTGCCTCAGTTTTTTCAGAAACTTTTGTCAGATGTTTAAAAGGTATAATGAAGTACAAACATAAGCATTCCAAACATTTTAACGTTTTATTGACAAAAACATCCCGTTTAAACAAAGACTTCTTCTTTAAGACTTCTACAGTTTACCTCAGCATGCTGGATATCAGCTTCTGAATAAAATGTTCAGAGCCTGGAGTTGATCAGAGTTTCTGGGTTTTTGTTTGTCCTTCCTCTTTTTGGGAACTGACCACAGGTTCTCAATGGGATGGCATTCTGGGGAGTTTTCTGGTCATGGACCCAAAATGTAAATGTTTTGTTTATTGGGCCACTTAGTTATCACTTTTGCTTTGTGACATAGTTCTCCATCATGCTGGAAATAGCATTGTTCATCTCCAAACTGCTCCTGGATCGTTGGGAGAAATTTTGATACCATTTCTTATTCGTGGCAGTGTTTTTAGGCTAAATGGGCAGCCTGAAGCCTTCTTCACTGCAGTTGAAGCACTCTCTTTGACGTTACTGATGACCTGATAAATGGTAAATTGCAATTATCTTCACAATCTAGAGTTAACACAAAATGCAACCATAAAAACTGAGGAAGCACACTTTGTGCAAACCAAACTTTGTGCCATTCTCAAAATGTTTGGCTATGAGTGCAGGTGAAAATGGTAGAAATTATAAAACTAATTTCTGTGTGAATATGTATTAGTGTAACTTGTGGTTGTATTTGTCTGCTTATTTTATTTATGATGATTTAACTACATTGGCATCAACATTAGATGGAGTTGATTACTATACCAGCTCTGCGCCACATGGCTGTTTGTGGTGGTACACATGGTGATGAGATGTCGGGGGTCTTCCTGGTGCCTGAGTTGGAGAGGCAGAGGGAAGAGAAGGGTGACAAAATTTGGCCAATACCTCTGATCATGGTCCTGTCCAATCCTCGTGCCATCAAAGCCGTTAAACGATATGTGGATAAAGACCTGAACCGCTGCTTCACCAGTGCCATCCTCAGGTCTGGACTGATATTACACAGGCTACATACAGGGCCCATGTTTACATTTAATTATACATTCATTTGTCCACTTTAGTCCATTTTTATTACCGTGCCTTTAAGAGAGATATGTAAATGACTTCAGTTCTGATTGGATGAGCTGTAATGAGTTCAAAAGACATGTTATCACTTCACTGTGAATAGTGGGCTTAACTTCTGTAAGGTTTATGATGTCACAACCAGGATTAATTTAAAACAGACAGTTTCAGCTTATAGATCTACTGAAAGTGAACATTTTGAAGCTTTAGCACTGTTAACCTCCTAGGACCTGGCATGTATGTGGATATCACATTTTGGGTTGTTTAGACCACAAAACTAAATTTTTATGAGGCCATTATACTGCCTCCTCAGAAATCATCGTGTAAATAGATAATTCTTTGTTTTTACACTAATCAGATGCCAATCAGCCTAAATAGCAAAGAGAAATAAAGAATGTATGCCATGCAAGAGTTCGGGTCTTAGGAGGTTAATATAATTATTTGCACTTGGATTATATGAACCATTTAAGTACAAAGAAAAAAATTAGGTTTTATATGCTGAATGTAAATTCTCTCTCTCTCTACTTTAGTTCTCCTGTCACAGACTCCACTCCTTATGAAATTCACAGAGCTCAGGAACTGAACTCTTTGTTGGGGCCTAAAGGAACAGAAGATGCTGTGGACATTATCTGCGATCTTCA
>BRDA01050406.1:0-10211 GCA_036984385.1 Crenuchus spilurus
TCCACTGTGCTTCTATGAAGTCAGTTGAATGTTCCCTTTATTGGCAAGACAAATTTTACCATTGCTTAAGTAAAGAATTTAAGAACATTATGGAATTTGTAAAATGTATGTACATTTGTAAAATGTATGTGTCTATATACAGTACATGTCTGTCTGTCTGTCTCCATCTCTCTCTCTCTCTCTCTCTCTCTCTCTCTCTCTCTCTCTCTCTTTCTCTCTGTGACATTTTGCCAGGCTTGTCTGACGGGCTGATGGACAGCCTGCGGCTTGAGGAGTGTTTGTGTGCTGAGCGAGCCTGGCAAAGAGAGATAACAGAGACGACCACACACACACGCACACACACACACACACACACACACCACTTAACAGGCAGGCACACTTTGGACAATCGCACAAACACTTCACACACAAGCTTGCAGTCACATGCAAGAGATCACACATCATGCAAGCAAGCATGAGCAAACAATCTCTCTCTCTCTCTCTCTCTCTCTCTCTCTCTTTCTTTCTCTCACTCTCTCTTTCTTTCTCTCACTCTCTTTCTCTCTCTCTCCCTCTCTCTCTCTCTCACACACAAACAGAAAAAAGAATCACACGTTCTGGCATTCTTACATGTATATTTATGTCCTGGCCCCTTTGAGACCATGCATTTGTCATTCAAAGTGACTGTAAGAGACCGTTGGAAACAACATCGAGCAAGTGCAAGACTGCATGCACATTCTGTAAACAATACAACATCTGAACAATTGCTTTTGTATGGAGTAAAAACTCTCTCTCACACACACACACACTTTTATACAATGTCAGAACATGCTTATATTTATTTCTCATATGTACCATCTCCACCACCTTTCCAAATAAATAAACAAATACATTTACAGTATGAGTGCAGCAGCTGCCCTTTTCACTCATCAACACTGCTACAAGTGGTGTTCCAAACAAATGTTGTTACATAAACCATTCAGTCACCGTAAATTGTTCATGATAAAGTTTGGTCATTTGAGGTGTGCTGTCATAGCTCAACATCAAACTACACCTTACAAGCCTAGCCATTGACTTATGGGTCACTGCATGCTTTCATTTTATTGGCTCGTGCAGAGTACATGAAAGGCCATTGGTCACATATAAGAACATTTCATAAAAGTTATACACATATAAGGTTTCATAAAGTTCCTTCCACAGTTCAAAAATCCATGTTAGACAGCATTAGAATAACATACCTTCAAGATGACCACAGTAGGACATGTGCTGTGACATAAATTCACTAATACTTTGGTATGGTGTAGTATGTTCTGCTAAATCATGATTAATCCAAATTAAAAAAAAAAAAAAATAATTGTTTGGAAGCCCATTAATTAATGTACTTTTCCTTATTTTTTTAAATGGACAGATGTGTTTTATACCTCAGTGATTAGTCTTTGAGAACTGATGTTGGCATCTATGAGAAAAGAATACCATTGTATAGACAATATGCTCACTTTGAAGATTTTAACTGTAGTTACAAAAAAAAAAATCCAAATATTATTATGTTTACATATCAAATGTCAAATTTCAGATATTTTAGTGTAAATATTTGTTTTTTATTCAATTTTAACAAATAAAAGCCAAATTATGCTAGTATATTGTACTATATTAGTATATTATATTATATAGTATAGTATATCAATATTATAATAATATGACATCCATGTTCTGTAAATCATACTGATCAACAGTAAAACAGATGAGGCTTAAAATATGTGACTTTACATGTAATGAGTGTAAAACATGTGATAGTTTACCTTTATGAAAGGAATTGTAAACACAAACATTTTCACAATATTCAATGTGGCACTGTGAAAAAAAGACATTTAACCAAACACATCAAAACACTTTACATAGTCAGGATCATATAGTTGGTTTTGTATGTTAGAAGTTTTTTTCTTTACTACAAAGTCAGAGCATTGATGTTCTGACTAGTACACACACACACACACACACACACACACACACACACACTTTACTGTCTCTAATGTGTTCAATATACATTTCATATTCCACACACTCTCTCACTTTGTCAGACCCCCAATGGCGTCTGCATCTCCTCCCGCCATTTTTTTCCTCCCTGAGGGACCAGGCAGATGGTGCCTGTTTAAAAACTCCAGTCACAGTGTGGACCGGGGCCCTGCTGAGATAGCATTGATCATAGAAATGAAGTGGAAATGACATTGATCATTCCTACACCTCCGTCAAGCCAACTGCTCGCAAATGCTAATCAACGTTTGGGAATTTTTTTTTTGTGGGGAGAAGAGAAATTGCTTCTTCTAATAACTATTACTTTTGAGTTGCTATGTAAAAGAGAGCTCAGGGAATTTTCTGATTCACTGAGCTTGTTCAAGTGACAAAAGTATGCCAGCTTTGTGCCAATATTCTAACATAAATTTGGATTATTTTTTTCCCTGCTGGCATTAACTGACTGATTTACATTGATTCGGCGATCTACATTGATTCACTCTTTTAGCTGTTAGCTGCCGACGTGTAATCAACACTGACACATGGAAATGTCTTAATTAAACGTTTTAATAAAGAGAATGATGTTGTGATTAAGTAGAAATGAGTAGAAAACAGATAAAATGAATGCATTTAATTTTTACGTTGATTCAAAGTGGAGAACTGCTTGACTGTTCTTAGATAAACCATTATTAATGTGTCAGCTGAATATGGAGCAGTTATAAATGATGAAATTATAGCTGCCCATTGGGTGATGTATATTCTCCCTTTCACTCTGTGCGTGACAGGCATATAAGGGATGTTTTATGCATGTAATTTATGTGGAATAGAGGACTTCTGGAATCTGAAACCTTTAAGGTATTACTTTCTTCTGTACTCTTTAAATATAAAATAATGTGTATGTGCAAAAATCATAAATTCAGCAATAATTTTTCATTTAGTTCAGAATATAATAAAACATTTACAAACGTAAAACAATTATGTTATTGTTTATTTTTATTCCAACATGTATAACAACATTTCTCAGCCCACTACAGCTGCACTTTCCACTCTAATGCTTGTGAATGAGTCTGAACTCATAGCGGAACATAATTCAGATTGATGGGACGTGTGTAATATTTGGGATATCGATCCCATCTCCCAAATTTCATCAAGAAGCACAGACCAATTCTGTGTTTATCAATCTCATTCTGTGTGGTAGCCTGCAGCTAATGCACGGCAATTACTTATCGTTAAAAGCTTTATAACACAGCACATTCAGGATGATAGGCCAGCTGCCTCTCAAATGATCCCTGGCATTTGGCCCAAATGTCCATCATCTACATCTCCATCCCGACCATGGAGCCGTGGACCAGTAGTAGGCCTGCGGCTTCCTGGCCCACAATAAAATAAGATTCACTGTGTTTGTGCTGCACCTTTTCTCACCACTACCTGGCACACAAGACCATGGTTCTGAATTTAACCTTCACATACTCTTATTGAAAGAGTAAACAAATTACATTTTTGTTTCTTAACTTTTTTTAGTTTTCAGGGAATCCCTGATACACATTGAAAACATTTAACAGTATGGCTGAGCCTGATTCAAGACATCACATTGAGCATTGTCATCAACTTCTGTCAAAAATGCTGGGTTGCTCCTCTATGCTGGTTTTTGTTTGTGGTTGTAAGTTAGGATCATATAAATTGGATATACAAATCAATACTTTCTTCATACTAGTGAAGTGGTAGTTGCACGATGCCTGTGGTGAAGCCACAAAATGCAGCATCCAGTGAACTACAAAATAGGAATGACACACCTGCTTTTTGTATTCATTTACATATCCTCATTTTATCTAAATATTTTGCAATAATATAATAACGTTTACAACCAGCATTACCAGTCCCAATTTTTAACATTCTTCATTGTAAATACTGTATTAAGAAATTGCAAAAATAAAGAACTCAATGAATGCACTTAGTTGATTGACAGAATCTGATGTACTCAGTGCTAGCGTTAGGACTTGGTGTGGACTTCACCCAACCGAGCAGCGGAGACTTTTTGTGGTGCCCCCATGGGCACTTCGGGGCCCCCACATACAGTGCATGATTTGCATGGGCAGAATGCTGGCCCTGGGTGTACTCACACTAGGAACTCTGTACCCCAAAATCCAAATTGCTCCATACTGAGGCTGTGCATGGCATGCTGAACCATGCCAAGGCCAACTTGAAGAGGTAAATTTGGATACAGTTAAGCTGGACTTGGTCTGAAAATGCATCTATTATCATCACTGACATGACAACAGTAATGCAGCATTCATCATGAGTTCTATTGTTGTTTGTATACTATAGTTTTCAGTTCATTCAATAATACAAGTCTGTTTCTCACCTCATTGATGAATATTAATTGTAGTAGTAGTAGTAGTAATAATAATAATAATAATAATAAAGAAAATTGACTGCATTGCACAAATCTGTAAATCATGCGAAAAGGATATTTGTGACAAAAATGATTCCAAATAAGTCACAATCAGTGCTTCAACACAGAATGTTACATTATGATAACATCAGCATGCTTTGACCAGGAACCTTAAACAAAATGTGAGTGCAGGCCAGCAGAGGAGCGAGGAGGACATGGTATAAGGCAACTGGGCCTAGTGTGAGGAAATCCTTTGTTGAACAAGAACACTATGACTCATTAGCCAACAAAGACAGCTGTAATTTCTACCTTTATCTCTTCATCTGCTTTAAGTCACAGTCACTAGAATGCACAGATGTATTTGGGACTTTATGATCTTATTTTGTGCTGAGTTCAGCCAGTTCACTGCAGTTTTCTTCACAGATTTAAACTTTCATTTTGATTATTCATGGCCATGTTTACTTCTCTGTACTGAATTGAAATCAAATAGGGCATATGCTTGGTAGTATGTTAACCTGGGCAGGTTGCCAGGAATGACCAACTGCTGTGCCCAGTTTTGCATACTGAATGTCTGCCACCAATAAAGTAATTGCCTCCAACCAAAACTGAGTGAATGTGCTGTTTACACTTCAGTAAGTGGAAGGTGTATCATATTCTTGTGTTGCCTTTCATTTGAAAGTATAGTCTCTGACCTGCATTATAGGGCAATGTGATCTGCCAATGTTACTGTCTGGCACTCCAGCGAAGCAGGTTTCATGTATAAATCTTTATCTACTAATTTGAGACCATTTCTGTTGGTCAATCGTGAAATAATCTTATAATGTAATGAGCAACTCACAAAATGCTAAAGCTGTTTTTAAAATATCATTAAAACATGCAAATTAAAAAGTGCATTATTTTACATGTCAGCACTGGCACAGATGTTGGTTTGACATATTGCATCAAACTGCTAGTGACAGACATTCAACACTCCAGTTCACTGTGTTGGTGTTTCAATTGAGAGTGTCCAAACCCATCTCTTCTTGTGTTTGAAGGTCTCTGGGGATGACTGAGTCCAAAAGGAGAGTGTCCTGTTGAGACCACACATGCTTCTTTTCCAATCTCTTCTCCTCTACCCAGAAATAATGCCCTTTCTTTGGTATAAGAAGTCTTGGGTAATTGGATATAATTGGATTTAGCGGCTCACTGGCCTTGTGGTCAAACTATCTGCTCCTGACAATGAAACTGTGGTGTATGGTGTTTCCTTTGTGTGTGTGTGTGTGTGTGCGTGTGTGTGTGTGTGTGTGTGTGTGTGTGTGTGATTGACAGAAGACCCTATTCAAAGCATGTCAAGGTCTTTCCTTCTCATTTCAGTGCTTATTGTAGCTCCACTGACCATTGATTACTGACCACTTCCAACGATAGGTTGCAATAGAAATTAATTTGCAGTCGATGTGGACATATACTAGTATTGTGATTGTTTATATATGCTTATTATTCTTATTCTTATTCTTATTAATAATAATAATTTTTATTTTATTTTATTTATTTATTTACCAAAACAGTTTACTTTTGTTGGATTACATCACCACCTTGATTCATCACAACACCCACATAGATGCTCACCTGCAACTGTGATTTGTTAACATTGTTCTATGATCAGTATGTCAAGACCTATGCACTTGTAAAGACTGACAACCAGTATATTGTCTTACTCCTTCCAAAGTTTGCCTGTAGGTATTATCCCAATCCCAAAATAGCCAGACACAAAGTACAGCTTTGTGGTCCCTGTTTAATTAGCACTGCTTTACATCATGCTGGTTCTGTTGTGTTTGTATATTACTGTTGACCATTTTTCCACTTCAGTTTATTCTTTGCTCAGGTGATCAATCTTCCACCTGTGACAAAACAGAAATAATTTGCTTAGTAAATAAACCATGTTCATCTGATTCTGCTTTGTTTATATTCTGAAATGTGGCAGGGGGGGTGAGAAACTCTCTGCTGAATTCTTTAATCTTTCATCTAAAGTGGGTAAAACCTGCTTTCTTGGCTTCTCTTCCTCTCTCCTGGGAAATATTACCTCTAGCTGAAGACATCCATTTGAACCCTGATAACCTTGTCAAGGCTGATATTAACAGGTTTCTTCGTCGGACACTAGCCCATTGGTGAACTCATTTAAAGAGGTAGTACTTTATATGCATAGAGATGAGTGAGCTTTTTCCTGTACAGAAATATATGATTGATTGTCGTTTCTTGATTTGTTGTGGCTTAGTAGACCTTACTCCAGTATTTAGATTGATTAACTGTATTTGGTTACTTACTTTAGGTTTTCACCATAAAATGTCCACATAGAAGTCCAGTTCTGTGCTAAAACGAATATATAAACTTTGACTTGCTGCCAAATCCCACTCTGCTGATAAATCACTGTTCAGCTACAGCAGGTCATCTGCTTACATAAACAGAAACAGTGCATGCAGACTGTAATCACAGAATAACAATGGGTAGAATGTACAAACAGGACAAGTCAGTGTAATGTAAGCAAAATGTCAGAAATTATAATGTGAGCAAGTTGTCAGCAGTATTTACTGTTTGACTTGATGTGTTGCTACTAAACTATTTAGGAGAATATTCAGTGGACTAAGTTTTATGTAGAATTATGAGTATATGACTAAAAAATAGCTTTCTAGTTAAGCAGTTTATCAGTGCATATCATAAGTCCTGCAGTCATAGGATCTAGAGATGCACGAGGTATCGATAGTTCGATGCTTTTTTGATACTACGATGCTTCAAACGATTCGATTCTGTAATACTTGCTGCTTTAAATACTATAGCTAGTACTAGAGTCAAATCAACACACACAATTTGATTCACTTGTTCAGAATACTGATTCTGAGCATCTGAATCAAATTGTGAGAGCTCTGAATCAGTATTCTGAATAAGTGAATCAAATTGTGCATGTTGATTTGACTCGGATGACGCCGTAGTGTGACACAATTCAAGGAGTGAAGTGTTGATATATTTTGCTTACATATTTGGCCAACAAGCACCTTGACCTCGACAAAGAGCTGAAAACTCGACAGGTTAGTAAAGTTAATGGCTACGCCATAGAGCTTTAAGTGTTTAGTGAAATATTTCGTTTTTAACTGTTTATGTTGACGATAAGCTAATTACTCGCCTTCACATGTGAGCTTGTGATGATTCTCACATGTTCACGTTTCCATCTCAGTTAGGCTGTAAAGCATGTAGATCAGTCAGTTTAATGTGGCTGATTTTAATGGTAAAATAGTGTTTAAAACAACAGTGTTTATAACTTCAAATGATCATTGTTCTTCTCACTCTTTTTTCCTTTCCATCACTCCTTCAAGTTCATCCAGTCAGGCTACTATTACATCAGTGCTAGGCAGACAGACAAAGAAACTCCCTAACATCTAATTACAAAACAAGAAAGGCCATGTTTGAAGTATTTATTATATAGTAATTTTATTGCTTTATTTAGCAAAGTTTAATTTGAATTTAATTTTAAAAAATCAGATTTTTCTGTGTTTTTTAGTGTTAAATAAACAATTTAATTTCAGACAAATTAATTACTTTATATTTTTGTTGTATTTTTGTCAAAGTATTGTTTTGGTATTAAAAATCGACTACTCTTAATATCAATATCAAAGTCAAAATTGTGGTATCATGACAACCGCAATAGGATCTGCATAATATAACATGCAGATCTAATAAAGCTAAGCAGGTTTGGGACTGGCTAGTAGTAGGATGGGAGACCTCAAATGAAAAAAACTTGTGTGGATCCCAATGCCCCAGTACAGTAATGGGGATATGGTGTAAATGGTGGATGAGACATAAAACCATAGTTTTATGACCAACGAGTATGTTGTTATCCCAGTGTCCCAGTGGCTAAGTTTCCCACTCCTGATCATCTCCATCTTCTCACCTCTGTGTAATAGTTAATTTTCTGATGCAGACTGTCTACCATCACATCATTCAGGTGGATGTCACACATTGATGATAGTTGATAATGTCTACCTCAAATAGCAAAGAGCTTTGAGTGTCTATAGAAAGCTCTGTAGAATTATAACTGTAAGTATAATTAATAAAATAGTGTTAGTCATACTGTTGCAAAAGTTTGCATACACTAATGCTAAAGACATATTTTGAACATATTTTAAGATATCTTCTACAGACAACATCTGCATGTTAATGCACTCTTACTCTTTATTTACTGAAGTCTATTGACTTGTATGTTAGAAAATCACCAAACCGTGTCATTTGACCAGGAGTATGCACTCAACTGTAAATGTATGTAATTTCTCCCAGCAAACAGCGCTGCATTATATTGTTTACAGCTTTATGCCTCAAGCATATGTGGTCACTAGAGAGATGACTATTTTCAGTACACATTGCACAACAGGTATATTTGATCAGAAATAGCCTGAGTGTAGAGGACTGTATTGCTTCCTATCCATGCTGTCCTTGAAATGCCAATAGTTGGAAGGCATCAACTTGTTATTTATTTATTTCACAAGAAGGTAACACAACCCAGATCTACAGCAACTGACAATAGTGTCTCAATCCCTGTCAATTAGAGATGGGAAGTGGCAGTAGTCAGGCGGAGCAGGGAGCGATTATGACGTTAATTTCCTCCCTATTTTGTGGAAAGATCCATGTAAACAGGTTTTTCTGTCAGACAAAGCCGGAGCGTGGGGACTTTGCTCCCTTTTGGAGCCTGAGTGTAATCCAGTTTCCTGCAGGCTTCTCTGGAACACTACACCACACACACACACACACACACACACACAACTTCTACTGCCTGTACTTCTCGCCCTCGCACCTGGCACACAACAAGGCTCACCCCCGGCCAAACCAGCATAACCAGTGTCTTTGTGTTGCTTGTTGTTGGGTAAAAATTATATAAATATAAATAAATGAAGATAAAAATTAAGTGTAAAATTTTATAGATTGAAGCAACATTTTGTATAAGTGTGTGATATTTGCTGTGTTTATAACTATAAATGCTTGTTTTTCAGCATTTTCAGCAAAAACTGTAGCATAACTTGGGACAGCTTCCAAGTAAAGTCATACTTGTGTGTGTGTGAGAGAGAGAGAGTGTGTGTGTGTACATGCACATGTGTGCAAATGAGTGAGTTATCTTCATTTTGAAGGTTGACGCGTATGTGTGTGTGTGTGTGTGTGTGTGTGTGTGTGAGAGAGAGAGAGAGAGAGAGAGAGAGAGAGAGAGAGGCAGACTTTGCCAGCTCCTGGTCCATGGATGGAGCAGCTTAGCGTGGTTTATGTGTGATGTGGTGCCAGAGTGGTGCTGTGGCCGTGCCGTGGGGGGAGAGTGTGGGTGGGAGAGTGGCGGCATGGGGTTGAGGGTGGGTGGCACTGCCGATGCCCTTATACCGGATAACATTATTATTGCCAACTAAAATACCAGTCTATATCAAGAAATGCCACCCGCAACTGCTGCTCTTCTGGCGTACGAAAGGGAGTAAATGTGACCAAGAGAGGTAGGGAAAGTGAAAGTAGGGCAGATGGGTTTATCAGAGCAGATGAGCCACCTATGATCTGATAACCTCCTGTCAAGATGCCCAGGAGCATAACAACCCACACATACACACATACACCTGTACTAGGGATGTGGAAAGTATGAACATGTTCTTTTATAACCAAATGTTTTTATTTATTTATTTATTTTGTATTATATGTGCAATTATTGTGTTGTTACCTGAAAATTTGCAGAATTCTATGCATGAAGCTACTGGTATAATGTAGTGGTTAAGACTGTTACCTCCCATTTGGAAGACGGGGGGTCAAATGGCAAAAAACTTTTTTTGAAACTGAA
>BRDA01050406.1:13461-33819 GCA_036984385.1 Crenuchus spilurus
CTAGTAGATTGTAGGACTGGAGTGATTACGAGAACAGTGACTTATAATAGTCTAGGAGTGTCTAATAATTCAAATGGGGTTGTTAAGTCTTTTCAAGTCTTAAATCTCAAGTCCAATTCCAAGTCCAAGTCCATAAAGGTAGCGTCTAAGTCGAGTCACAAGTCTTTAGTGATGTTGTCGAGTCAAGTCACAAGTCATCAGTTTGGTGACTCAAGTCGGACTTGAGTCCAATTCATGTGACTCGAGTCCACATGTCTGATATATATATATATATATATATATATAATGTTTACTATTACTTCTACTCTGCCACACTATATTGACAAAAGTACTAGAACAACTGCTCAATAATTGTTTCTTCTGAAAGGAAGAGTTTGTCCTGCATTTGTTAGAGTAAGTGTATCTACTGGAACATTGCTGTGAGGATCTGATAATATTCAGTGACAAGAGCATTAGTGAGGTCAGGATGTTAGATGATCACAACCCCACCTCATCCCCAACTCGTCTCAGAAGTTTTGGATGGAGCACCATCATTCTAGAGAACAAAGTTCCTCAGCTCAGTGCTGAGGGACTTTATACCCCTCAAGCCCACTAATCATCTTAGTAGACAAAAGATCTGTGGGTGGCAAACATTGCTAAATTCAGTCATCCACTGTAACCTGCTCTAAGATCCAAAATGCAGGTACTTTTGACGTTTCATGTACAGTGTCAGTACTTACTGTGCTAAGTGAATAGCTAAGTGCAGTTCCTGGAACACGGCAGGATGTAAAAGAATATTACAGACACATTTTAAACGATGTTAATGTTCTTCTGGAGTAACCATGCCTGTCGCTCGTTCCCCTGCATGCATCATCAGTCACAGTAAGCGAGGGAGTTTCTCAAACAGTAAGGCGACATACTCTGCAAAGCAAACCTAATGAAGCAGAGAGTTCCTTTCAATAAAAGTACATTTTACCTCCAAAAAAGCTATTTTATATCTGGGAAGATTCAGTGGAGCGGAGGATTTATTTTATTGACCTCCACCTGAAAGCATTTTTTTAAACCCTCGCACACCGGGTAGCAATATCACTTAAATACCAATTCAGTATCAAATATCATTTAATGTAATTTCTTCCCTTTCCCCCCCCCATTTTATAACCTAATTTCCAGATTGCAAATCCTCTTTGACTTTTGCTGGTTGAGCGCTGTATATTAAGGGAATAATGCAATAAAAATGCACAATGGAGAATTTAATTGCTAGCTGAAGAAGACAGATGAGGGAGGGAGGGAGGGAGGGAGAGGGGGGGGGGAGCAGGAGTGCTGGAGTTATCAAGAATGAGAGGAGTGAAGGAGATAGGGGGAAATAAAAAAGAGAACAAGGAAAGGAGAAGAAAGAAGGAGCATGGTAAAAATTAGATGGAGAGAAAAAGAAAAAAGAGAAAGAAATGGAAATGGAAATACATGCATAAGTGGAGGAGAATTAGAGGAAATGATACCAATGGAGAAAAAGAGAGAAAGGACAATAGAATGAGGGAAACAGAGAAAAAACTGAAAGGAAAGGGGAAATAAAAAAGAGGAAGAGAGGAGAGATAGAGAAAGGGAAAATGAAAGAGTGTGAGAAAGAGGAGAAAGAGAGAAGGAAGTGTGTGAGTGTTTGTGTGTGAGAGAGAGAGAGAGAGAGAGAGAGAGAGAAAGAGAGGGAAAATGAGTGTAAGAGAAGAGTGTGTGAGAGAAAGAAATGTAGAGAGAGAGAAAAAGGGAGACAGAGAAAAGTGTGTGTGTGTGTGTGTGTGTGTGTGTGGGTGTGTGTGTGTGTGTGAGAGAGAGAGAGAGAGAGAGAGAGAGAGAGAGACAGAGAGACTTTGCCGCTATGTGACCGTCATCATGCTAGGTGAAACAGGAGCTAGTTGCCATGGAAACGCCTTCAGGCTGCGGTGGTTGTACAAGCCTGCCTGCTCCTGCACGGCCACTAAACCAGCGAGAGACTTTCCATGAAAACAGGAAGAAAATGCTCAGATCCCTATCATTCCACAATGTGGATTTGATACTGTCTCTTTCTCTCCTTTGCTTGCCCACTCTCTCATCCTCCATATTCTCCTTGCATAGCTCATCCTCTTCCAGGCGGCGTACCGCTGACACCTCAAGGTGATATGTTCCACACTGACAGACAAAATTATTAATGAAGGCAATAAAAGCTTCGCACAGGCTCAGGGAAGTGTGTGTGGAGGGTGGTGGGAGTGGGGAGTAGAGCTAAGTGAGGCTCATCTTCCAGACAGTGAAGTAATGGTTCCTCAGCTCCACGCGTTGCTCAACACACCTCCATAGATAACGTGACAGTTGAGGTTTTTAATGCTACGTCGCCCGCCGTCACAGCTGCTGGATAAGCCCCGCTGTAGATGTTTGTCAGGCCCACTAGCTTTTCTCGAAGGCCGCGGCTTGTGAAATATAGCTTTCAGAGCGCGCCGCACCAGCTATTTCACAATGCCGCAAAATCGCCGGCTTGTGAAGTCTGTTAAGCATTGTTGAAAGATTTGTTTACAAGGTTCAGTGCCATTTAATTTTCTTGTGATCAACTTTTCTCCCCCTTCTCCTTTATTTTTTCTTTCTTTCCCTCTGATGCACTTTTGGTTGCTTTTTCTCTCTCCTCTCTCGCTCTTACTCTTTAAAAAAAAATAAAATGCCATGCTCTGTATTATTGCCCTAATCTGTCAAATGCAGATAGTCAACGCAAAGAAGATGAAGTCGAAAGACCATTTAAGCCTTTCTGAATCCTCGGTGGATGGCTATTCTCTAAGGGATAATGTGCTTAAACTAATTTCTTGCTTGCCCTTGCCAGAGTGAGGATGTATCTTTTATTTAATCTCAACCTATTCAATTTGACTGACAAGCTTTTAAATGTCCATAGGGATGACAATATTTCTTATGCATATTTGAACTGATGAAAATTGATTGTAACTTTTTTTTTCCTGTCGTCAAGATTATTTAATGAGACCTGCTCTTCAGGAAGTACTTTGATCCGAAAGTCTCAAAATATAAAACATGTATTTACATGAGAGCTATGTTCCTAAAGAACCTTTACCAACTTTTCAAGATCTTCCATTGCACTTGTGAGTTATGACAACTAAGGGTTTAAGTATGCAGGTTTAGTATTTAGCATTGGTTAATACAAGATGTGAAAAAATGTATTACAAAATTAGAGTTGAAATGTTTTTAACACTTTGGTTCTTGTTGTATCTCTAATTTGTCATGTCTACACATGCTTTTTGTGTGAATAAAGTGAATAGTATGAATGAATATCCATTGGCAGAGTTTACAAAGTTTCTTCAGCCAGTTGAATTTTCTGGTGTTATTACTGCTGTGCTTAAGCACTTTTGTTTGGTGCATCACATTTAACACCTGCATCATAGTTTTCATCACATAACAGCAAAAAAAAAAAGTTGTAGGCTTATATTCTCAGTGCTAACCAGTGGTGTTTTGTACATGCAGCTTGGGTGTGATGAACAAAACTGCAAGTTGTTTTGTATGCTTTCCTGAACTGTTTTTGAATCTTTTCAAGATTTGTGTTTCTAAAAAAGTGTTAAGTGCTCTCAATTGGCATGGCATGATGGTGACGCTTTGCAATCTTGAATTGCCATCAGCTACTTTTCAAGGAAATTGAATTTTGTTGTGTGTTAGAGAGTAATTTTGCTTAGGGAAAATAAAAATGGCCTTTTCTGGAAAGAATAGTTTGATCACTATGTTTCCATGTAGTTTCAAAAAATACTGTAGTTGTTTGAATAAAAGTAGAAACTTTAAAGCACTGTTAGTTTCAATAAGAAAATGCAGCATGCTAATTGCTTTCAGCTATTTCATAGGACACATTAGCGTCACAACACTGTTGGAGAACATTAATTTCTCATTACTGTCACTTTCGTGTCTTACCTGCTGTGTCTTCCCCCGATGGAGGACATGGAACCAGAGTGTGCCTCGTGATGCTAACAGCAACAGCACAGAACAAACACACATTAGCCGTGAGCTTCCTGTTTAACAGGGAAAAAAGGTTTTGCTTCATTAGCCTGACTGCATCCATGGTGAACATTAATGTAAAACTAGATAGAAATCATTTAGATGAGATATTAACCACTAACAAACACCCCAGGGCTGATGGAGACTGTGTTCAGAATGAAACCAATGATGCTTCAGTTTCAAAGAATGCCGCTTTTCTGAAGGAGGGAGTGGTTAATGCTTCTTGGCGCTGGTTCAGTGGTTTTTGGCATTGGGCGAACGATATTTGGAAAGAATATAATCAGCTAAACATTAATAAAGGAAGGAAGACGAGCAATGAGGTAAAATCAGAGTAATTCAATTTAGCGAAAATGAGCTTGGAGGAAGAAGCCACAAGGGGATGCAGGGCTTGGATGGGTTTTGTGTTAGAACATGCAGATGCTTGTGGGTAACAACACTTATAATAGCCCTCTTGAGATCAGAGGCGGCTTCCGTTAGTGACGTTACCCGGGCCCAGAGACTTTGCCAGAATAGCTGAAGGAGTGGCTGTTGGGCGCTTCCTTATTGGTTGGACTTTCATTAGCCCACTTTTAGGGTGCTTGGAAGTGCTGTTTCAATGTGATAGGAAAAGGCCACCAGTAAGAAACGAATTATCAGGCTATTAGCATGTGTTATATCATTCATGAATGGAAAGTTAATAAGCAAACAGATGGGCATACTTGGCGGTGAGGGGGACTATTTAAGTGCTTCATCAAAATGTTCTGACTCCTGTAAAGTCTTTGAAGTTTCTTTAGTTGTCTTGCACTCTTTCATATGTCTTTTTCTTTTGCTCAAGTGTAGAACTTAAAGTTGTGCCATGGAGTTCATCAGTGTAGTTCACATGAGGATATATTTCCTCAGTGGTTAGAAAAAGCTTTGCAATATTGAAGTGTTTCTTTGGAGCAAATTCACTTATTCTTCTCTTGCTAATCAGTAGGCTCATGCTGGTTTGTGAATGAATGGGAAATGGCAGTTGGTCCTGGAAATGTCATTGCAGTCATATTTTTGCAAAAACTGCATAAAAATCAAGAGGATATTGCATTGCTCCCACCACTTGAATGGTTTATTGTTGGGCACATGTGTGCTTAGCCCAGTGTTTTCATTTTGATCTGCATGTGAATTCAGTGACTTTATGAAACTCGAACTTCAAAAATTTGAATATTCATTTCATTTTTGTTCATAATTTAATTTTGGAAGGAAAACTGTCACATATTTTATATTCTCATATACTCAAATATAGCTAGAAAGCTCACGAGTTAGCTTACCAGTCAAGCACATTAGTATCCTGGCCAGCAAACTATGGGCTGGAGTTTAGTCCTGTTTGATAATTATATTCAGCATCTCCATAATACATACCAGCAGATAGAAGCAGCCTCCAGAATCCAAGACCTTGATTTCCAAATGAAATGCAAAATTAACTTTAATCTGAAAATAGGACTTTAGACCACTGAGTTCCTCTTCATCTTAGCCCAGGTAAGACGTTTCCGATGTTGTCTCAGGTTTTAGGAGTGGCATTAATTTAGGAATGCTGTACTTGTAGCCTGTGAAATAGACAGTATTTATATTATTTGAGTAGTAATTCACTCAAGCTTGAAATTAAATAATTTATAATAATTTATTATAATTTGAGATTCTGGATTTCTATAAGCTATATATCATCAACATTAAAGAAATATATGTTATTTTACTTGTAGTGGTTATAACATATCTTTTATCTTTTGGAAATAAATTATAAACAATGAACTTTTGAAAAGTTTGGGCACCCCTGGTCAAAATGTTGATCAATTTGAATAGTTATGCGAGTAGACGATGAAGTAATCCACAACAGTCATAAAGTTGAAACATTCATTTCAACCTTCTTTAGCAAGATTAATGTATTATTTTACAGTTTTAAAGTGAAAAGAGGAGAATAAAAGCACCATGCAAACGTTGACGCTCCACAAGAGATTTGACCTTTCAGATTACCAAGGTTTCACACACTAATTAGTTTGTCAGGGCTATGGCTTGTTCACAGTCATCTTTAGGAAAGGCCAGGTTATGCAGATTTACTATTACAGAAATACTGACTCCTCAAACCTTGTCCCAACAATCAGCACTTTAGTAAAATTAAATAATTGATGCCCACAAAGTAGTAGAAGGCTCTAATAAGATAGCCAAGCATTTTCAGACAGCTCAGATCATAATATGAGTATTAAATTAACACTTAACAGAAAGAGATGAAGTTGAGGTCTAAAATCTAGAATGGAAAGAATCTTACCTGGCTTCACAAAGTGTTTACAAGTTCTTATACTTGCCAAAGTACGGGCAATATAGGATTCCAAAACTTTTGCTCTGAGCACTTTGCTTTTTTGTTATTTTGAAACAGTGAAAGAGAAAAAAAAATTTTTCTTACAATATTAAACATTTGTGTCATCATGAACTTTTTATCTTTTGGAAATCAGTTAATTCTTTACTCAATGCACAGTAACATACATTTTGACTAGGAACACTCAAACTTTTGTATACTGTACACATAGCAACTAGCAACTATACACTTAAGAATTCACAAACAGACTTACTAATGTGGTTGCTGATGCTTTATTCTTTACATATAAAATAGTCAAAAGTATATCATATTGCTAATAGTAGTAGCAATCATCTTGCAGCTGGCATTTTTTATGTACTTTTATGGCTTCAATATGTCATACAGTGTCAGAAGTAGTATAAGCAAGTCTATCTGAGCTTCTTCAATGTAGTGCAACCTATGCTAACAGTCTGTCATTAGACTACAACATGACAGCAAAATGTTCTGTTGTCATCTGACTACAGATATGTCGCTGTTGTAGGCCTCCATGACTGTTCTCCCGAGTGCCATTCTTTTCAGTATGCAGCGTACATGATGCAATGACAAATGACAGTGCAATTCATCATTTCAGCCAGTGGCATGTTTGATGACAGCCTATAAAGCAGCCTTTAGGTTTATAGGTGAGTTTATCTGGGCACTTTCAGAACAGAAATGTAGTATACTCCATAAAGTAGTACTCTGGAGTAGGTCAAGAGCGGGTCAGAAATGACTGTGGATTAATGATGGTGCTGGACTTTTCTTGCGTTAGTGGTCTAAAAATCTAGTCCAATACTATATGTGGTGCTTCTAATATAATGCTGGGCTGCCCGAACTTGACCTTGGAGATCCACAGGCATTTGGAGTTTAATTCCAGCCTTAATATAACAGACTTTACTGTACAAAGTTTAGTAAAGTTTGCAGTGTATTAAGTCCTCTAACCATTCAGATTTGTAAATCATATTTTATCTACAGTATGTCTTATAGCTCTATTATACAGTATATACGTATTAATTATTCATTCTGCACTCTAACCTAATACATTTCTGCTATTAATCTGTGATCTGACATTTACGTAAAAGTGACTGGTCTTGGCAAATGTAGCACATTCACTCTTAATAACTACATTGTCTACATGTGTGACCAGGAGTCAGGTTCATCACAGAAGGAGAGCATGAGTTACATGGTCCATTTAGCATAATCTTCTACAGCAGTGGTAAAACTCTGAACTTACCCCGACTCATTTTCACTACTGAAGACTACACTTACTCACGAATTGTTTAATTAAGACAAAACAGCTGTGAAAACCTCTACACTCTGCCAGTCCTATGTACTGTTCTAATTAATTCTGTGAAGGTATCTCTGGCAAATTAGCCATGTTTTAATGAACAAAATGTGTTACATTGAATGATTCACTGAACTATTTAAATTTCATTATTTCATTTTGGTGATGAGGGAGGCAATTAGTTTTTCTCAGCTCAGAAGCTTCTTATGAAGATCTATTAGAGCTTAGTCGAGCTGAGTGTTAACACACACAGAGACAACATGGCCACACTATTTCTATTTTCTTTCTTTTTTGGAAAGGCATTCTTTTTTCTATGGTTGAGTGCTTTTCAGCTGTTTTCCAAATTTGATGCAAACATGCTTGAAGCTTATGGAGGCTTTTGAAGCTATTGGTGCACATTGTGTGCTACACTGACCTCCACCTACATCCTGCATGTATGGTAATGGGATGCTGAAAAATGCCAACATCTGTTCTCCAGTAGTAACCGAGGTGACTGGTCTAAATGCCTCAATGGAAAAATGCATTATAAAGATTTACTACATGTTACATATAGCCCCTGGGATCCATTCTTGCCATAAAACACTGATCTCCACAGCAGCCTACTGTCAAATATTAGGGGACATAAACAAGTCTAGACAAATGCAAAACATTGTCTGCTGCCATCACGAATGAAAAGAAGCGCTTAATAATGTGTTGTGAACAATGTACATGGTGTTTGAGCTCTAATACAGCCAAGCGCCAAGCTGATTAGCCTTTTTAAATGGTGCCTGGGTATTTCACTGACTGCCCACACGAATATGAGCAAATTGAGGGATTTTTAACATGTTTTAATGCATTTTGACAATGTAAGAATGACTACATTGTGTGCAAGTGTCATGTAATACAATACCATGGAAATGATATAATGTTCTTTTTGGATTTATGCCTCTGCATTTGACAGACTGGGATTTTATTGACTATAAAATGACAGGAGTGTGTATCATAATCATGAGTATTAAATATTGCCTAACAGAAATGCTGGCATTTCAGCCTTGCTTTGACATGAAGTATGTATGATGGATTGACTTGAGCTTAGATGCTTGTCCAAATGAACCTCCTTCATAGACTTCTGTAACACAATCTTTCTGTCACTGTCAAGCAACATTATGGCACACTAATCATAATAGCAAAAAAAATAGTCCTCACATGTCTATGATGGCACTTTCAAGATATTTTCATCATACTGAATCCCAGTACATATCAGGATATTGACGTTGATATGATATTGTTATGATATTAGCTTGTATCAGGTTTCAGTCTGTTTAAGTCTCTGTTCACTATTCTGGTCAGGTTGCTTTGCTTAGTTTTTGTCCAGTAAATGCCCACCTGCTTACACGTACAGCCTGCCTCCCCTTTAGTGCTGACAGTTTGATATATTATGATATATAGATTATATGATAGAGAGTATTTGTGCCACATATTCTAAACTATACCAAACTTGCAAAGAAAAATTATATATGGTCAACAAAATAAAATGTATCTATATTATTAAATATGTATGCATTAAATAATGAATGATTGAGCTAAACAATTACACAATGCACAATACATAACCAAAGTGTTTGTTGTGTTTAATGTTTGTGTTGCACCGTAATATTATTTGGACTTTTAATTTCATTGTACTGGTACAATGACAATAACGATTTTATTTTATTCTACTGTGCAAAATATGCATCATCAGTATCATGAGTATTTTGATATGATACTAGGTGGAGCTCTATCATCATTCTATAGCTTTCACACTGATAAACCTGCTTGTAAATGTGCCATTCCTTGTTTACTGGTTTTGCGAGTACATGCCGATTGATTAAAAATAATTATTATCGACTAATACTGATTGTCTATAAATGGCAATTTAATAAAATATATTAGGCAAATTAGACAAAATAATAATCTGCCCAATTGATTGGTTTAATAAAAAAAAAAAAAAAAAACATATTGTCCAGCTTTACTTTTCTCTCACACAGTGTTTGAGGGGGTTTGGCACCCTGCTTCTGGCCTGCCACCCGCAGCTTGAAATTACTCTGTAATGATACAAATTCTTACAAGTGTGGATAGTGCCTTGCTAATTGCCCCAAATCCAGGTATGTTAGCCGAATTAACACCATAGCGACTGTGAAGGGTAATAATGACAATCGTTTCTCTGCTGTTTCTTATTAAATGGCTTACTTTACCCACACTTAAATCACTCACACATTCACATGCACACCACACACACACACACACACACACACACACACATGCTCTATCATGCGTTTAATCTTACACAGAAGATACATTTAAAACAGGCTTTTCCCTCTTTTTGATACCAGGCACGCCTCACTTTAATAATTGAGGGTGAGAGGGCGAGAGAAACGTAGCTTTTCATCCATCATCTACACACTGATCTGTTATGATACTTTCTCCTCTCCTCTCTCGGACACCCTGGTGAATTATTAATGCATTTTAAATTGCGCTCACGTCTTTATATAATTAGGGAGAGAGAGATAGAGAGAGAAAAGGAGAGAGCAAGAGAGATGCATCCATTATGTATGGAACTGGGGAATTGTATATTTGCCTTCATGGAGAATTATCTCTGTGACATGTCTTAAACTAATGTATTTACAAATGAATCCCTCTTCTTTTGGCACATCAGAGGACTGTGACCGGTTGAGTTTTTTTGTAATGAAGCATTTTTCACAATAGAACATCGCAGAGCTGCAGGAAGCTTCTACCAGTTTCTTTATTCAAACACCCAGAAAACAGACGCCAGAATGAATGCAGTCATTTCCATCATTTTGTATGTTCTTTAAACTGGATTGGACATTTGAGAGCCAATTGGTTTTGGCACATATCATATCAATCCAATGCTCTATAATATTGTATTATTACACTTAAAGGCACTGTACACAATTATGGAGTATTACTGATGATACTCAACAGCAAAACAATCACACCCCTTCCTTCAGAAGCTCCACCCCTAAAATTCATTCATACACTGACTTGTGGACCAGCAGAACACCCCCTGTTGCTGATTGGCAGAAATATTGTTAATAGCAGACCTGAGAGCTAGTGAACTGTGAGCAAACATTTGCAGAATTTTATAAAATGTACTGGTTGAAATCATGTACAGTGTCTTTAATGTGAACTGAAATGTATCTATACAAACCATGACGATCATCAATCAAAAAGCTCATTGGAGCATTAGACATTATGTACTTCAAAGTGTCAATGTGTAGATTTTTAGCATCCACAGCATCACCACTTTTCCTCAGTTCAGTTTGACCCCCCCACAGACCTTGGCTGTCTTAAAAATGCCAACAGTTGACTCTTTGGAAGAATGTGTGGATGGCATCATGCTGGTCCTCCTTAGTTTAATGCATGTTGGCTCTGTACATTTTACTAGAGCATATGCCTCAGTGCTGTGTACTGGGAGGTGACCATATGCCAGAGGCAATCCTCTGAGAGGGCTGCTGTTTAGCATGGCGCTACCTCGCTGCAGGAGGCCTGTGGGTAGAGAGCGGACTCCGTCTGAGTTTGTCTAACACTTCTGCTGATGAATGTGGAACTGGGCAGGAGGAAGGCCTGGGATAATGATGATGGTGGTCGTTTTTCTCCTCCCTCTCCCTGTCCTCCTGGCATTACCTATGCAGTAGAAAGATTGCAACTGGTTCATTCTCACATCTGCTAGGGTCACGTGGCACACCAAAGCCCACTTAATGCTGAAGGATGTGCATTTTCCTCTCTTTTATTGTGCCTTCTCAAATGTAGTTTTGTGCATGTGCATCTGGATAAATGGTGGTTGATGGTCACAATAAGTGTCATAATATTTAGTTTATGTGCAACACAGTTCACATTCAGTTAATGATAAACATAAAGTTTGTAGACTGTTGACAGCTTAGTAGAAATCAAAATCAATTGGAAATGTCTTAATTTATGACTGACTTTCGTAAGAAACAAAATTCTATTCAAACAAAAATTTTACCACCTCAAATTAGCTAAATTCCTGCTTTTGACCATGAGGATCAATGGATTCATTGCATTTCAGTGCTGTGAGTTGATCATTATAACTGTGTATTTGTTAATGCAGTGGGGTGTCTCGCCTAGATGAGCGTTGACGGCGTACGAGTGTCTCTGTATGGAGCCATACGGAGTCTGCAGCTGCCTGATTACTCCGGATGTTGAGGAAAAGGGCGCATTTCCAAGCATGTCCCCCTTAATGACAAAATTATGACCCTGCCACCATCTGACACTAAGTCAGCCTCAGCCAATCAGACACGACTTTATTTGCTGCCAAAACTATGAGTCACCTGCTTGACATGAGCCAAGGCTCCTCTGAATGGCAATAAGTGACAACACGTGGGAGAGCTTCTTTAAATCTCTCATGGATTCTTTTATGAAATCTTACTTTAGTTATATTCCTGCAGGCATGCTACTGGAGTATGGAGATGTAACACCTTACAGGATATATTCTCCCTGTCAACAGTTTAGGGCCAGCTAGCTAGCATTTTTTCAAGTGTTCTTTGCTAGTTTGTAAAATCAACATCTTATTTAGCATTTAGTGATTGTTATTCTGTTAAGGGTCAGCTTGAGGTTTTTCAGTCCTTAGAAATAACAACATGCTTACTGCCAATATGAATCATTTTAAATAACATTTTTATATGCCTAAGACTATAGACATTATACAAGTTTAATTTAAGCCCAAATTTTTGTCCCAAATAAATAATACAAAATGAAAAGCCACATTGCCCTTGTTCATTTAGCAGAGCTCTGTGATAGTGATTACTCCATATTTTGTATTTAATGCTAAACAGGACTGGGTTTGGCAGTTATATCAGTCATGCCGTGAGGCTTGGAGGGGTGTGAAAGCGTCAGGGAGTTTCCTGCAATGCTGTTGGCTCTGCCATCCACTCTCTTCTGTCCCATATGGCTGACTTCTCAGATCCTGTTACAGCTCTGTCTTTTGCTACAGTAGATCATGCTTATGATACTGAAGCTAATGCTAATAGCAGTTGTCTGTACTATCACAGAGCTTAAATGACCACATTTTTATAATACAGACAGAACTACATAACACTCCAGAAATATATTATACCTGTGATATATAACGTTGAACAACATGCCAGAGAATTAAGAAAATTAATCTAATCCAGTCTTACAGCAGATTTAGCTTGAACTAGCACAGCATTGCTTGTACTGAAATGAGATCTTGCAATAGCTGTAAGCTGCTCAATAGCTGCTCATTCAATATTTCCTCCAAAATGAAGGTTATTAAAAGGAGTTTACAATTCTCTTTTTGCTGTACCTCTTTACTGCCCAGGGACTACAACATTGTGGAGCACTGCTGTGAAGATTTGATTGCATTCAAGAGTGTTAGTGAGTTCAGGATGTTGGATGATCACCATCCCATCACATCTCCACTCATCCTAAAAGTACTGGATGGAGCACCGTCATTCCAGAGAACACAGTCCCACTGCTCCTCATCTCAATACTGGGGGGGCTTTATACCCCTCTAGCCCACACTTGACATTAGGCACGGTGCCAGTAGGTTCATGGTTATCTGTTTCAGAGAGTTCTATTCTATTGGCAGCACTTCTCCACAGAGATTAGACCAGCTGTGTGTGTGCATTTGCACATCTCTGTCAGCAGTGGGTGTAACGTAAAGTAGCTGAATGCATTTATTAGAAGGGTTGTTCACAAACATTTGGACATACAGTATATTTTGGACATGTTTGTTCCAGCATGGATATAGACCATTTGATTAGTTTTTGCATGGTCATCTTCATCTTGTATAGTCAAGTCTTTCACTTCAAACCACACTGTATCTATCACCAGAGGCATGGCCAAGGCTGAGGTAGCATTCTGAATCTGTCTGTATCATCACTGTTAGTATATGTTACTAACTTCTGCATCAGAGCTGCTAGAGTGAGTGGTTCAGGAAATGAAAGATTTTCTCTTAGAGTGTAGTCTCTAGTGTCTAAACCACTGGAGTGTCTTCTGGAAGAGGCTAATTGGTGCTGAGTGTAAGCATGGATATGCAGTGTCTTGGCAGCACCATCTGACCATTTAAAACTGCAGGTCTCTGTTAATCATTCATAGTTCATATGCCACAAGGGATGCAAGCTTGTAACTGTGTGGGGTTCTTGTTGTGATTATCAAGAATACCAACTTCATTTTCCAGGTTTTTTTTTTTTTTTTTTTTTTTTGCTAAAGCCTGGCTCACACTACAGGGTGATTGGGGCCTTTTGATGCCGATTTGCTTTGCCCAACAATTGCGAAGGATCTACCAATTTCAGGATGATTGTAAACATATATTTTCCCAGATTGTCCTTTAGGGTAGGGTGTCTATAATAATTGTAAATCGTAAATATAAAACATGCTCAGTATTTGTGACTCATGATACTGTTGTGGAGAGTGGACGCAGCTTCTCTGGTGTAAAGTCGCCACATTGATTTCATGCCTGAAAGACCGTCAACCAATGAGAGCCAAGCTAAAGGGAACTTGTCAGTGTATATGTCAGTGTATAAGTTAAAAGCGCACAAACTACATGACAAGCGAGGTGGACTTGTGGAGCTGTGGAAACAGCGTGACTTTATAATGTGTGCTGTTAAGGTTTAATACATATCTTTGTCATGGGTTTCTTTTCTGAGTAGAACACACTCACAGCTATATGTGCAATGGTTCCACTGTCATCTGCCATGCTTATTTATATCTAGTTTGCAAGAAACTCCTGCCTGCTCTTGTGAGATAGCAGTTTGTCAGGAACTTGGCACCGTAGCTTGGTGGTTAGGATGTTCGCCTCTCAGTTCTGGGATCTTGGGTTCAAGTCTGTATCTGGGTGGAGTTTCCTTGTTTTCCACCTAGTGCTTGATGCAGTCCTCCAGGTGGACGTTTACTTCCGGTTGAGTGTACACTGTGCGCAACTGGCTGTCGCTTCAGTCCGGTGCCCAGTTGAGTTCTAAGCATTTTAAAGGGGTTTGTTGATTGTAAAGCATCCTTGGGTATTAAAAATGCACTATAAGTGTAACATTCATTCATTCATGCAACTCTCACAAGGTTTTGAGGCTCTGAGCTGTTGGTTCATTCAGGGCAGATTGTGTAGTGTGGGTTTCTTTATGACCAACAACGATAAAGGACAGAAATACATCTGACAAATGTCATTAAGTATGCACTGTCATGTTTTCACTGTTCAGGATTTAAAAATCCTGTAGTGTGATCCAGGCTGTAGTTGCAAGATTATTTTTTTTTCATGTTGTTTTTTAACTCATCTATGTTGCAAGTTCTGTTTTCCCCAAATGTTTACTTTCTCACACTCTCCATTATAAAGTTATTCTTAATACAATGAGCAGATCTGAGTGTAGACTCGACTTTAAAACACTATCGCGGTGAAGGAATATATGTAGGCTTGCTTTCTTTCTTTCTTTTTTTCTTTCTTTCTTTTCAAACTTTACTGAATGATCTTTAGGCTTCTGAATTCACACTGTCTTTCTTTGATTTATGTACATTTTGAATGCTTTACTTATATTAGACTCTCGGCTACTCTTAATTTCCTTGGCCTCCAGTGTAATTTCCTTTAAGGCACTTATCACAATGTGATAAAGTCTCAGAAATGCTGCATGTGCACTGAGTATGTCAAAAGAAATGTGCAAGTAATAAGAAAGCAGTGGATGTATGTGTCAGTTTGAAGTGCAGCACCTTCGATTGGGCCAGTTCTTAGTGAATATGGATTTTAGCGGATAAACATAGCTGTTCATAGCGACTCTTCTACTCATTGTACCTTCACAAAACACAGTTTGATCAAATCTAGTTTCAGATGTGCTCTTGCAGTGTTGCCTGTCTGAAACATAATAAGCCTTCTTCAGGTTTTTTGATGCTTTACAGTGAGGTTTTGTGCAGTCAGCAGTGAATTTGTGGCAGTGAATAGGTGAAAACAACTACCTCATAAATCAGCCAATGGCTCTAACCCCATTCTATTCTTTCAGGACTCTCTTACTGTTCCATTAGCACCTTGCTGCTGAAAAAAAATAAATGCATATAGTATTTATTTATTTATTAGTTTGAGATGGCTGTTAGAACCAGGGATGCAAAATGCTATTTTTCTGACGTTAACTTGGCTTCTCTTTAATTTACAATTAAATTACATTTAATTAAACTTCAAATAATAAGTTGACAAAGCAAGTTATTGTCCTGTGAACTCACTATTAACGTTACATTAACAAAAAACAATTGTACCAACATTACATATTAAATGCCACTAAAATGCCATTTTAGATGCCGCCTTGGGCAGCTGCCCGTATCACCCATACCAGAAACCGCCACTGTAGGTGACTCTCTAATGTGTGTCGCAAAGTGCAATGAGTGTCTTGAAGTCTATCTATATATCTATCTATCTATCTATCTATCTATCTATCTATCTATCTATCTATCTATCTATCTGTCTATCTGTCTATCTGAGTGTGTTATATGACTTGCTCTGTGAATGGGATGTCTTCATGTTAATAAATTCAGAAGGTACAGAAGTTCTACAGAAATGGCTGAAATACTACACAAGTTAATGGCTAAATAACCAGAAGCAGTTCTAGGTTCTGCTGTGTCCATTTGTGTGCTGCTCTTTTTCTGTGCTGTCAGTAAGAGCAAAATGGCTTGGAGGTGGTATTTGTTTGGTTTTTAATGAGTGCACTTGCTGATCTAGGCTGATATGATGGATGACTTCCTCAATGCTTTGCTGCGGTATGGGCTAAAAGCCGTGTCTCAAGCTCTGCAATTCTGTTTCTTTCCCATCCCTGATGGCCGTGGAGTTATTATGAGCAGATAAAGAAGCAAAAGTTCTCCAATTTTTTATATAATCACTTTTCAATCAATCATTCCAAATTGGTGATTACATCACTAGTGTGAAATTAATACTTGTTTTCCAACAAATGCGTTTTGCTTTGATTTTGTTGTGTATGTTTAGTTCTGGTTGGAGGCTCAGTGTGTAATGTTAGAGAATATTCTGATTTTTTTATGTTTATTTTTCAACTATAGAATGAAAGAGTGGTTAACACCTTCCTGGGTTGGGATTTGTTGACAAAAAATGCAGGATTTATTCACCCCATTGCCTTTTTTTCTTATCTCTGCCCCATTCTACAGCAGTCTTTGGTGTTACAAAGAGAGGTTATGTTAGATAGGAACAGGCCAAGAACTCAGTTTAGATGGAGAAAGCTCCTACTGCCAAACAGTTATGTGTGTGTTCCATAAGTACTTTGGAGAAAAAAAAGCATTTGAGTGAGCAACGGCCTTCGGGGGTTGCGCCGAATGAAATGCTTTTTTTTCTGTCCCCCACACCTCTCTTAAGAAGTGTTTGTTTGTTTTTTGGTTCTATTCTTTCTTTCTTTCTTTTTTCCTTTTTTCTGTTCTTTTTTTAAACTTTTGAGTTCAACTCTGACATCCATGTCTGCCCCAGGATGTCTGTCACAAACTGCAGTCCAACGTTGTGACAATGCTTTTTTTCCCTTCCCGTGCCTTTTATGACCTTCTTTTTTCCTTTCTTTCTTTCTTTTTTCTGTTCTTTTCTTCAAGGTCTGGCGCACCTGACGTTAAACAACCAAGGTATGGGTTCGTTCTGTTTTTTCCCGCACTTTTTTTGAGAGGGGAACGAATGGCTCCTCTGCCCAACCTTCTCTTCTCCTCAGCTTTTCTACACAACCTTCCTCTTTCCCTACCTCGTTTTCCTTTTTTTTTTTCTTTTCCTCCCTCCATTTTTCCCTGTCTAACCTTTATTTTCCCTGCTGACTACCTGTCCTATCTCCCTCCCTTCTTTCCTTTCATGTCCTCTGGTTTGTTTGTGCCCCCTTCTCCCCTCCATCTCGTTGCGTTTTCTGTTACGCCGCCCTGTCCGTCACACTCTTGTCCTGTTCTCTGGCCTTTTCTCCTGAAGACCAGCCTTTGACCACGTCTCTTCTGACAAAAGGTAATGCTTTTTTTCTGCTTTCCCTCTTGCCTGGGTTGTGAAAGTGTTTGAAATGATGTGTTGTGAAATGTCACCCTGCTGGTGAAATGTTGCTGCCCAGAATCACTGAACAGAAGGACAAGTGTTTGTGTCTAGAATGCACAGAGTTAGTAACAAACTTCTCTGTTGTCATTCTCATTGTTTGGCAATTTGGTTTTAGACAGGTTACATCAGTTTCTACCACTGATTACAGTCCGAAAAGTTCTAGAGTTCAAATGGGGGTTATAGGCCAACAAATGATTTGTCTGCATTCAACCAATGCAAACACATCATGGAGATTATGCTAATCGTTCTTCTCTCATTATACAAGTCTTATCAAAGCCCTAGGGTATTATGTGTGCTGATACCTGAATGCCAACCTGAAAGGGTTTCATGTGTGCTGATATGCTAATGCCAACCTGAATGTTATGCTAACCTGAAATGCATAAGTCCGATACCTTTGCGTGCACAAGCTCAAAGTTAAATGTGCTGTGTGAGGGTTTCCATGTTTCATTCCTCCATTTCCTGACCGAGTGTCATCAGCTGACCTTTACCTGTGATGGTGATCCACAAGCTGGCTTGTACACTGGCCCCTCACTGTGCACCTCCTGTAGCGACGAGGTCATCAAGGGTCATGTGCAAGAGAGAAATGCAGGCACACAAATGGCTTGGGAAAAAGATGACCTTTCAATAAACTCTCTCTCTCTCTCTCTCTCTCTCTCTCTCTCTCTCTCTCTCTCTCTCTTTCTCTCTCTCTCTCTCTCTCTCTCTCTCTCTCTCTCTCTCTTTCCTTCTTACTCTGTCTTTCATTACTTGCCGTAAGTGTAATTAAACATAAACACACCTCAGTACTGCATCATACTTCTCAAGATGTTAATCTACAGTAAATCCTGCCTTAGGATGCATTCCATCAACACGAATAAAACATGCTGTTGAATGGTGGGATTTTGGTGTATACTTGTATTTCAGTCAGCCAATATGTTTACAACAGTAAACATACTAGTGTTAAATCAACACAATTAGAGTAAAATTAAGACTGAAATAATGCTTTTGAAGAGTTACTCAAATAGAACATTGCCCACTCCATACACTACCTTGGAGAATGTTGTACAGAGGAAAAGAAGCTAAAATTGATGATAAAAGCAATAAATATAATGTATTTATAATTAAATAATAATTTCATTACTTACTAGATGTGCCTCTGCAAGTCCTGATGGTAAATACTAAACTAATATATCTGTGAATGAAATTTATATTCAACCTGTTAACATAATTCAACAAGTCAAATCATAATAATATAGAGAGTAAATAATATGTTTATAAGTGAATAAATACTAATAACTGTGATCGTATGACATTAAGGTGCAGGTGCAAAAGAGGATTGTGGGTGGTTTTTAGTGCAGAGATTTATAAACTAAAAGAAGTGACTTTACAACTATAAAAAGAGTGCAAATGACTGTAAAGGTGATTCTACTAAAAGCAAAGACCAAGTTAAATCTCACCATTTTATTGTTTTGATGCTGCCCTTTCAAAAATGATAGCTATGTAATCTAAAGTTTCTTCACATAACTGTTGTGGATGAAAATATGAGTTAATTCATATGTTTTCTGTAGAAATTTTGTAAATGCTTGATGGAAACCCATCAAAACCCAACTTTTTTCAAAAGTTAAAAAAAAATCACTGACGTGTTGCATCATCAGATCTTTCCATTATTCTTCTAGAATGTATAATGTTAGCATTGGTTTATAGGATGGTGGTGAGTGCAGTTCAGGTTAATTAGAATGTATTTGCATAAACTTAACAATATAATTGAATGAACAATTGCCAAACAGCTCCAAAGCCAACAAAGTACAGAGTCAATAGAGATGTAATACACATAACAAGAATACTCTTGACTATTGTAAAATGTAACTTCGTCTATGGACAGTTTAAGTGTAAGAAATCACTTTTTTTTGTTTGTCTGACCTCCATATTTTAGGACACATTTCAAAAAGTTACTGGCTAAAGTGAAAGACAGAGCAAAGCAGCTAGTTATTGTTTCTCTGATTCTCTAGGGCTACCATGCCTAAATTCCCTCATTACAATTCAGTGTGGAATCTTGCTGTGACCTTTGCCCTAAAACCCTTTATTTTCCTCCTTTTTTCCTCTGTGTATTTACTCTCTGGTTCACATCAGCTGTTTACTTGCTTGCTGTGTGCTTTACCAAAAGACCAAAGCAGTGAGAAGATAATTGGACACACTGGAGGAATTGGAAATCAGGAATTAAGCCCGTTTTCCTATTTCTTGTCCCCCTGGATCCACATGTTGACCCTTTCATTAGTCATTGGGGCTGTTACGATATTCTGAACCTGACTTGTTATTCTGAGCCACACTGATTTTGAGTTTAACACATGCCAAGGGCATGTTGCATTTACATACAAACACAAAGTGGATGCAGTGGATGCAGTAATGGTATTAAAAGCTTGTTAACATGATGCATTATTATTTAATATGATTACATTATTTTTTTGCACCATTCATATACTTTCCTAATTGAAACCTTCAAATTATATATACGTCTTAAGTCTTGCTGCCTATGTGCTGTTACTATAACTCTAATAACTCATACTATAACTCTATAAACAATCTTATGAACCCATTGAACCTGGCACCCTGTGTTTGGTAAGCACGTAGTACAAACCGGATTCCAAAAAAGTTGTGACGCTATACAAATTGTGAATAAAAACTGAATGCAATGATGTGGAGATGGCAAATGTCAATATTTTA
>BRDA01050411.1:1330-21683 GCA_036984385.1 Crenuchus spilurus
CTATCATCTTTCTCTCTCATCTCTCCATCTCCACCTCTCTCCTTTCTTTCTCTCCTCTTTCTCTCTTTGTCTCTCGTCTCCCCCCTTTCCTCTTTCTCTCTCCCCTCTGTCTCTCTCTCGTCCCCCTCTCTCCTCTTTTTCTCTCTCCTCTCTCTGTCCTCTTTCCTCTCCCAAATCTTTCCTCTCTCTCTGTACTCTTTTTCTCTCCCCTCTGTCTCTTTCTCTCATGTCCCCCTCTCTCCTTTCTTTCTCTTCTCTTTTTCTCTTTGTCTCTTCTCTCCCCCTCTCTCCTCTCTCTTTCCCTCTCTCTCTCTCTCTGGGTTGTGAATGTGCTGACCTGTAGGTATAGATTGTCTCACATTATTTTTATCTTTCTTTACTTGTGTGTATCTGTAATGCTGAAGCATCAGTAACCTTTATATCTTTTCACATTTTAAACTCTGACTCTGACTGAGTTTTTTACAGGTTTAAACTCTATCTTAGTCATGCCTGGTTAAATGATCCAACACATAATTGTGGCATAGGTCACATTTTACTTCATTTTTTCTCTGCCAAATGTTACATTCAGTAAAAAAAGAGTGAGTGTGCATTAACATCTGTAGACGACACGCTGACTCTACTGAGAAAATCTTTCATTTTTGCCTAAGCAGGGGTGCCCAAACTTTTGCATTAGACTGTGAGTGCATGTAAATCTCTATAGGCTGTGCTTGTGTTTAAATCAGTAGATAAACAGCAGGCTCTTCTGACTGTGATTGAGTCTCAGTATGAGCCGATATTGAATAAATCACAGGGTCAAGGCTGTAATTACTGAAGGGCAGTTAGGCTGCGGTGGAACACTTATCGCCTGGCTTAGACAGCTTCAGCAGCAGCTCTGATAAGGCCTATAACTGATGCTTATGACCTGATGGAGCCTGTTGTAAGCCTTGGTGTATGGCCAGGTTAACATGTCGCCCCAAGGCACATTTCTGAAGAACACACACACACACGTCTGGTGCTGAATTAGCTCTTCCAGCAAGAGTTCTTAATTCCTAGTGCTCGAGGGCTGAGTGCTGTCGATTTTTTCCCACAAATCTCGTCACTAGGACTAAAAGTGGCTGATCAGTTGCAAAATTGTTCAGTTTAAACACTGGTGATTAAAGAAAACAATGGCTCGATTGAAGCTGGAGTACTATTGTCTTGGAGTGGTCATCTGGGGGTAATTTAACTCTTGATGCACAATAGCTCAGACATAACTGTTGATTTTACTACACAAATACACCAAAGTATGTGTAAGTGGGTCCTATATACTCCACTTTATTGGAACCACTTGAATTTCTACTCATTTCCTCTTTATGAGCACCACCTACCAGCCATCCATTCATCACTGACCAGTTTCTGACCTCAAGGCCAGTGCTGACCAGATATTATTTGAGTGGTGGACCATCCTCAGCACCGTAGTGACAGTGACTGAGAATGGTTCACTAGTGGTGTAATAAAACATCACTTGATTATCGCAATAATATGTTTGTGATACTTTATTGATTCTCATAGACATAGCACTGATTTCTTAAGCCTTTAACATTCTGCACAACCATTTGGTAGAGCACATTTGAGTCATTATATCTTCTTGAAGAATGTGTTGAACTTGGCACAATGTGATTGTGCCATCTCTACCAATCGGTAGAGGTATGGTACGCTAAAAATTATCCACTAGAAATGCAACATTTTCTTGTATGAATACAAACCAGTCTATTTTATTGTTGCCCCACAATTTAGAGTACTCAATTCACTTGACCTCCAATTTTTTGACTGTGGGAGGAAACCGGAGACCCCCACAAGTGGAAACCCCCACAGACACGGGGAGAACATAAAAACTTCACTTAGATGGGGACTCAAAAAATCGCCCAGTTTGAACATCCTCAAGAGATAATTTCATGAAAACGAAGAATGTTTAGCCACTCAGTGCAGTGATAATTCAGTACATTGTAGCTCATTGTACTGGTTATAGAGTTACATTTTGATACAGAACATTTATTTTGGTTAATAACATTGCCTGTGAGTCACAGAGTGAGCAGAAAATGGACTTGGACACACCTACACACGTGCACGGGTCCTGAACTACAGTCCACGTCTTCGCAGCCACCTGCTGCTCCATGCACATCTCCTCTTTTTTGGTGGAATTTCAGCACACAGCATGGCAGCGCAAGCAGAGCTATGTGCTTTTCAACTTTTCTGGTATACAGGGTGATATATTCTGCTGAATTGAGCATTTGTATGTAGACAGAAGTCTGATTATGGGCTGTATTTCACGTGCAGTGTGAGCACTCACATCACAGCATGTCAGTTAGACTGACTACTTTCCAACAGTGTGAGAATATAAATCACAGGTTTTGTCTGTACACAGCAAACGATTCAAATGTGCCGTGTAAGTTATCACAAAAGAGCATGATTTCCCAAATCACACAGTGTATGCCTGGCTTTAGACTGGCCATGCTGTCAGGATTCTGCCCGTTGAATTCTGATTGGCTGATTGGCTACATGTCTGTGCATCATTTTGTACTGGTGTGTGTTTTATTGTTCCAGCCTTAGCAAACATTTACAGTCACAGTGAGGTAAAATGAGCCTTTCAGAGCAGATCTCATATGCATCCCATATCCAGTTCCATGGTGCCTCATTTTTAAAAGTAAATCAAAAGTTTGGCTTAAATGTGCCATATGCCAATCAAATGTGTAAAAATGTTTAAATTTTAATCATAACAGTCTTTCTCAGACTTTTCAAACAGCCCTCGAGTGTCTGTTTCTGCTCAAACCCCTCCCAAGATGTCCCAGAGATTCTAGCCAGTAAGACTCTGCCATCACAAACAGTCTCTCCATTTAGTGATACATGAGAGTCCATCTCAAGTCTCAGCCACAGAGTTGAACTGCTTTATGAGGAGTTGATTCCCCACCACTCTCTCCACTCACACGTGAGAGCAAAACAGCTCCATAAAAGCACATTCAGGTTCTCAAACCCAGATTATAACCACATCAGTGTTATAATCACGTAATACTGACACATGATACACAAACACACTAAGCAGCACTAGCCAGGTAGGGATCAGTATACACAAAGCTGGTTAATTAAAAAAAAATCACTGTAAAATGATCTGAAGTCAATGAGTTTCTTTTTTGAAATACGTGCCAGGCACTAGACTGTAATCACTTCAACATTTAAGGGATAACATGAAATTTCTTAGTCAAATGAATGCATTTGCTGCATGATTTAAGATGGAATGGGACATTTCTTAGGCAAATGAATGTATTTGCTACATTTTTTAAGGTGGAATAGGATTTTTTTATGCAAATGAAAGTAACTGCTGCATCATTTAAGGTGGAACAGGAAATTTCTTATGCAAATGAAAGTAACTGCTGCATCATTTAAGGTGGAACAGGAAATTTCTTAGTCAAATGAATGCATTTTCTGCATCAAGGTGGAATATGATATTTCTTAGGCAAATGAATGTATTTGCTACATTTTTTAAGGTGGAATAGGATTTTTTATGCAAATTAATGTAACTGCTGCATCATTTAAGGTGGAACATGAAATTTCTGAGGCAAATGAATGGAACTGCTGCATCATTTAAGGTGGAATAGGAAATTTCTTAAGCAAATGAATGTATTTGCTACATTTTTTAAGGTGGAATAGGATTTTTTTATGTAAATGAATGTAACTGCTGCATCATTTAAGGTGGAACAGGAAATTTCTTAGGCAAATGAATGTAACTGCTGCATCATTTAAGATGGAATAGGAAATTTTTTAAGCAAATGAATGTAACTGCTGCATCATTAAAGGTGGTACATGAAATTCTGTAGGCAAATGAATGCTACTGCTGCATTTTTAAGATCAAACTGAAACTTTGAATAAGATGCTAACTTCAGCTTCATGCAAAAACACCAAAAATAAGCAGAAATAATTAAATGGTCTCTGTCTACAATATCATGGATAGTTCAATTTAATCATTCTTAAGGAAAAGTTTGGGTTTTTACAGTCCTATTATGTACTGTCAATTTGAAAAGCATTTTGCAGATGGTATATGAGGAAAAAACCTTATACTGTGAGCAGCTACCTGGCTTACCCAGTCATCTTATTTTGTTTGTTATGTCCCCTTCTGTCAACGGCTTCTATTTCCCAAGGGACTCTTTATGTCATAACTCCTTTTTCAAAGATGGCATTTATACGTTATGCCAAAATAGCAAAGTTCAGACAGGTCATCTATTGTCAGATGAGTTTAGTTTGTCTGCAGTTCTTGAGCCATGTTAAGCATTGAAAGTTACCAGGCTCTCCTTATAGTGTCTTCTGATGCAAGACCATTGATAAAGGATGAGAGGATGGCATAAAAGAAATAAACAGATCAGCTACAGTCTCTAAATGTAGAAAACAAGAGATATGTTTCATATCTAGTAGCTGTTGTAGTCCTGCAGTTGTCCCGTGGTTTCTTTTCATGTTGAAAGGTTGTTTGTGGTGTAATGGTTTGTTGGTTTTCTGCAGGTTCACAGCGAGAGGAGAGAAGAATCCTGACTGGTAAACATGACCTAGGTCTGGCTCCTGTACTGTATGGATGGATGGAGTCTCGTTAGCTCCAGTGTTTTTTTGCAATTGGAACGGTTGGCATACTTTATCACACCTTGTGTTGGACTAAAGCAGGGGTCATAATTAGTCTTGATGGAAGGTTAGAGGCACACTGCTGTCCTCCTCCTGGTAACATCATATCGTTTTTATCCGACAGCTGCTCGCTGTGTGTGGGCTGGAGAACCACTGGTCCGTGCACTTGTATGGATGAGTCATTTTTATCCGTGCGGGTTTCGGGCCTCTCCACTTCAATTATAGCTAAACAAGAGCTCACTCTAAGCTGCCCGTTCTCCCCCTCTTCCTGAGAAGGCCTCACCTTATGCACGCATTAAAGCCCAATGCAAAGAAATGTACGATGCACAAACCAACCACTGGCTTTATCCGAGAAGAGCACAGTGATCAAGGGCTTCTCTCACAGTTTATTCATCCCAGTGCCTGAAGGTGGTTCTTGGCAGAAGCCTGTATTTTCACCTTATTGCCAAGCTTCTCTTTGAAAACTTTGAGAATATTGATTGAATTGAGCTTTGTGTGCACAGCTCTGACTCTCTTAAAGCTAAACTGAAGGAAACAGGCTGAAGGTTTCATGAAAAAGGTTCTTAGCTGGGATTTGTGGTTAGTTGGTACAGAACCTTAACATTACACAGGGCTTAATTTTGTCCATTTTGTAAAGCTTCTTCACATACAACAATGTCCCAATTAACTTTAAACTACATTCATTTAAACAGTAAACACTGCTGAGTTTTCAAACTGTACCATTTTACTAAATGTAGTCCAGTATAGAAACTAAACTGCAAAACCAACCTGTTCTTGTCACAAGAATCGACACATTTCTGCTTAATCAACATACAGCTCTTTAGCTCCGCCCCTTTCATACTGAAGTTTTAAGTGTTGAACCACTTTTTGAATCAGGGCAGCCAATCAGAAATCAGATGAGGGCAGCCAATCAACAAATCCATCAATTTAATAGAAAGATGAAGAGGTCATTTAAATGTTTAAAGGTACAGTACCAAACATAGCCTGTTTATGTCTAAGGACATAAGTTGGAAAATGGTCATTTACAAATGATATATGATTGTTTCTGGTGTGTAAACCACAAATAATATAAGTGAACATCAAAAAAAAAAAATCCAAATTAATTAAATTTATGTAAACAGAAATGCTGTCATTCAGCTATGAGGTGAAATGGTGCATTTTAAAGAAACTTACCAACTCTGAATTCTTTACAGTACTGCTGATAGGAACCAAAGGTCACAATACAGTGGTACCTTGAGATACGAGTTGAATTCATTCTGTAACAGAGCTCGTAAGTCAGTCAACTCGTATATCAAACAAATTTTTCCCATTTAAAATAACCAAAATAGATTTAATCCGTTCCAGCCCTGTGAAACATCCCCAAACCATCCTAAATTATGAACAAAAAGACATGTTTTGATTTAAGAAACACACATATACAGTATATACTTTACCAATGCATAACAAAATATTTCAATTTCAGATTTCAATAAATATAGTGTAAAATAATGATTAAATGATCCAGATTTAAGAGTTTAAAACATTTTTACTATACATTTTTTAACATAATTACTGTATGTATGCTATTTAAATTATCCAGATTTAAAAGTTTAAAACATTTTACTATCAATTTTTATACATAACTACTGTATGTATGCTATTAAAATTAAATAGGTTTAAGAATTTAAAACATTTTTACTATTAATTTTTTTACATAATTACTGTATGTATGTTATTTAAATGATCCAGATTTAAGAGTTTAAAACATTTTACTATCAATTTTTTTACATAACTACTGTATGTATGCTATTTAAATGATCCAGATTTAAGAATTTAAAACATTTTTACTATAAATTTTTTTTCAAAAAGTATTGGACTTGATTCTGAGGGTAACACATGAGAAAGAATGAGATGCAGGTGTTGTGCTGCCCATACTGGTCCTTTGTGCCAATGTGCCAACTAGCAGCACCCACTCGTATCTTGAAATTTCACTCGAATCTCGAACAAAAATACAGACCGAGTTGCAGCTCATATCTTAAAAAAAATGTGTATGTTGGTCTACTGATATCCCAAGGTACCACTGAATTTACAACACAGATACAGTTATTTTATTTTTTATCCAAATCCACTAAAAAACCAACATGTGTCTTCAGATGAAGGTAAAATAGTGTCAGATATATACACTAAACTAGGGATTGACCAAAGTGTCTGAAGTGAAGTATTGATTATTCGTGATCAAGGACACTGATAAGCAGTATTTGCGACTGACACTCTTCTGTAGTGTGAAAAAAAATCCCAGCTTACATGAAAAGAACTACATAGTGCTGTTCTACTACACAAAGATGCTTTACAATCAGTACAGTCAACTCAACCACACACACTGGCAAGAAGTGGCAATCAGTCATGCACAACGTCTCAACCGGAAACAAACGTCCACCTGGAGGACTGCATCGAGCACTAGGGGATCACCTGGGACCCAAACCATATCTGAGCATACACATACATATGTACACATTGATTCACACACACCAGGTTCATTTAGAACAGCCAATTCACCTGATCTCCAAGTTTTTGGCCTGTTAGAGAAAACCCCTGCAGACATGAGAAGCTGGAAACTCCACCCGGATATGGACTTGAACCCAAGACCTGAGAGGTGAACATACCAACCACCAATGCAACGTGGCATTTTAAAAGAAAAAGTGCTTTGAGTTTTAGACAGTTGTAAAACCGATGAAGGTACATTTGATTAGATTTACTTGACATATAGTCCAGCTAAATAGCTCTGTGGGTGGGACATTGTCTCAGAATAAAGATTTTTTTATTGTGTTTGTGAGAGATATGGGCACTCCAGTAATCATCCAGCACTACATTAAAGTCTTCAGACGTCTGGTTCCTGGTTCCTCTAGAATGGAACTTTTCACATCACTAAGAATGAGTTTACATCTTCACCATTTAGTTCTACAGAAAGTCTTTTAAGTGTTCAAGCTAAATGCATGTAGGCAGCAGCACAATCACAATCTGATTGCTTGTTCCTTTTATCTTCCTCACGTTTTAACAAATGTGACAAGGAACGGATTAGGGTCAAGCCATCCACATTAGTGAGGATGTGCTGCAGTGACAGTAGCTGGACAGAGACTCTCATTAAACAAGTGTAATAGATTTACTCACATTTATCTAACAACACCAGGTCAAAGCTGATTCAGAAAGCAAAAACAATCTGTTCAATTGCAGACACGTGGATGACCGTGGTCACTGGTGACTAGCGAGCAAACAGCAGTGATTAGGCCAGTAAATGCTACTAATGGGATAATTGGCCACTTGAGCTGTGCCATTTAACTTGCCCAGTAGGTGCAGCATTCAAGGACTTTGCAGGATTGGACTGGATTGGTTTAATCGTGTAAGTCTGAAGTGTCTTTTCCCAGGATATCCCTGGATATCCCTTGGAGTTTTAGGCAAAAGGAAGCTCTCTTTCAGGGTAAAATTTGATTAGTCTTTCTGAAAGACTCAGCTTAAAATTGGAATTTCCATCATTCCTGTACTAACCCTTAGAGGTCTTGAGTTATTACTGCCGTTAAATGACTTAATTACATAATTAATTTCATGGTTACCTAATCAATTTGCATTTACATTTGATTTAGACTCTGTATTGGCAGGCTTGAGCCTGCACTTCATTCCACAAAACAAGACTGAACAACAATAACTACATTTAAATCCTAATGAACTAGTGTGAAACATTTTGAAAAAAAGAAGAGATATAAGTTCAGATAATTGCTCTGCAACCAAAATTATCTGCCAATGTAGTGAAAAAAATTACTTGTTAAGATTTCTTGAAACAAGAAAAAAAATCTTGCACTGTAAATGATCTTGTACTCTAAAATGGTCAATATAAGGTGTTATAACTAGATTTAAGCAAGACTCACTTGATCAAATATCTTAAAAATGATCAATAAAATGCCAAAACTAGCATATTAATCTTGTATTAAGCATTTTCCTCATTAACCTAATTTGGGTAAAAAAAATCATAAAAATAGAATCATTTACTGCACTTTACACTCAATATGGAGTTTAAATAAACAAACAAAAAGATTTTAAAGTCTTTCTAATTTAGGGTTAAATCTGTTATATATAAAATAATAGATATATTAAATCTTGTACTTCTAGTGTTATATAAGTTTTAAGAACAATGTATTCTAAAAGCGGCGGCATGGTGGCTTAGTGGTTAGCACGTTCGCCTCTCAGCGCTGGGGTCTTGGGTTCGATTCCCCATCTGAGCGGAGTTTCCATGTTCTCCCCGTGTCTGCGTGGGTTTCCTCCGGGGTCTCCGGTTTCCTCCCACAGTCCAAAAACATGGAGGTCAGGTGAATTGGGTACTCTAAAAAAAAAAAATTGTCCATAGGTGTGTCTGTGTGTGTGTGTGTCACCCAGCGATGGACTGGCGCCCTGTCCTGGGCTTAGTTGAATGGTGTAATGCCCTGCCCTGCGCCCAGTGAGGGGGTGGGGGACTAACCGCGACCCTAATAAGGATTAAGCGGGTGTGATAATGAATGAATGAATGAATGAATGAATGTATTCTAAAAGTACATCAGGTTGTCTTGAAATTCTTTTTTTTCTTTTTCTTTTTTTTTTTGACACCGGAGAGCCTGGAAAACCTTCAGTAATATAAAACAAATGTCTTATTTCATTTTAGAAAGTCCTTAAAATTAGAAACAGAATCTTAATAAGATTATCAAAGACCAAGTTTCTAAAAACTATAATATTGACCTAACACATACCAGTCAGTTACTCTTAGGTGAAAAAAACAAGACCTATTGTTGATTTTCAAGATTTGTTTGTTATGATTTGATTTTTGGCAGTGTGTATATCACTGCTGTCAGAAAAAAAAACTTTTTTTTTTTTTTTTTTACTTTTTTTCAGTGTTTGAAAGCCAGACCTTTGATTATGTGAGTATTTCATGACAGAGCTCATAGCTTATAACATGAGGCTAAACTGCTGTAGTCTGATACACTGCATTTGTTTTTGTCATATCACAAAAACAGGGAATTCACTTTCAAAAATGGAAATGGATCTTGAATTGTATGTTATTTGATTTACATCAAAGTGTTCTTTCAAAAATTGAGCAACATTGTTTGCATGATATGAACCCTGTACATGATGTCAATTTGCTTCTGCTGTTCTGTAGCACCAACCACCAACCTAGACTAGATGGTTTAATGTTTTCCCTCCTTTAACTCACTCCATTCAAGTCAACAGCTTATTATCAAGCCTTTCATCGGTTCAGTCAGCTGTGTCAGCCTGGAAAGCACCTAACTGTGCAGTGCGGCGGCCCTTCAGAACTGCAGTTTGCACCCGTGGTCTAGTTGGAAAATGCATCTAAGCGAGCTGAGCCCTTCGAAAGCCCTGCTGTGTTTTTTTCTCTGCTGTTCTGTTGCCATCCCTGGCAGCTGGTATTGCTCCGGGATGGACATTGTGTTAGTAAGTAGCACAATAGCTGCCTCTGTGGGCAGTACACCCATAGACATGAAAGATGTGATAATTGCTCTGCACGTTTAGGTAATAAAAGATGCAATTGCTGCACTGTATAATAAAAATAATAATGACTTTATACTGCCATTCACATGCAGTTCAAAGTGTTGTAGAAGAAAGGAAAAGACAAAATGTAAATAAGTGACAATGGAAGCAGGTAAATGAGTGGAACCTTGATGATGTGCTACTGAAAAGCCTTAGTCAAATGTAATAAATGCAAACATATTAAAGCTAGTCTTAAGCTGTTTCCAAACTGCTAAGTGATGCCGTCTGATGAATATTTAAAGTGTTTGGCTGCATAGAAACAAAAGATTCCTTCCATCCTTTATGCTGGAGTGTTGGAATATTCACAAAGGCAGATCCTAAATCATCATATAGAATAAAATACATCAAATGCTCCAAACTGCATAGAGGTGCAGGACCACTGAGAGCACCTTTTTATTCTCTGGAGGATCTACTGTATGGTATAATCATTTATTTCTCCAGGGTAAAAGCACTAGATACCAATTAAATGTTATTGGTAGCTATTTCCATCCATACACTCATCTTCTTAATGCTTAGTCCTGGTCAGGGTTTGTGGGGAGTCCACCTACCCCTTCATTGGGCAGGGCCTTAGCTGTTTTAACCAAAGCCAGGGTTCCAATGCATTGCTGGGCACAAAGAGACATACACACACTCATACCAGTACCTCATTCACCTGACCTCCATGTTTTTAGGCTGTGAGAGGAAACCAGAGACTCTGGAGGGAATGGAGAGAATATGGAAAGCCAGTGTGGCACCTCAGCCAGCTGTTTAATTCACTTATAATATTTACATAATTTCACACAGATGTAGTCTGTTAGCCAAGTTTTGAGTCCAAATTTAGTTTTCTTCAGTTTAAAACTTGGTTGGTATGAAAGGGTAACACCGCTGACCTCATCATGGCCACATGGATTGTGTAGCCATTCAGTATAGTGCTAATTCAGTACACTGTAGCTCATTAGTAAGCTGCACGTTGTAGATTGTACTGGTTAAAGACAGATACATTCTGATACTGAACAATTCATTTGCCTGCTGACTAAATCAGTCTGTGAGTCAGAATAAAGTTGAGTTTTGGTCACTCCTACACACATACACAGGCCTTGAACTTCTGTTCACATCTTCACAGCCACCTGTGGGTCCATGTACCATTTTTTAGTGGAATTTTACTGCACAGCACAAGTTAGCAAAGTTGTGCACTTTCTCAACATTCTGATTATACACAGCATCATATTCTGCTATAGTGAGTGCTTGTATGTAGATCTCTGCCTGGGGCTGAGGTTTCTATGCAGCGTGAGCAGCCACATTACAGAAGGTCAGTCAGATTGACTACTTTCATACAGTGAGAGCATATACATCACAGGCTTAGCCTGTACATGAAAAACAAGCATGCAGTGTGAGTTATCAGCAAAGAGCACGGTGATTTGCAAAGTGTATGCCTGGCTTAAGAGTCCTTGGGCTAGACTCCTAAATGTAACATGACTGTAACTGTAAGTCACTCTGCAGAGTTCTTCAGTGTAAATGTATGAACCGAAGTTGAGAGGCTAACAAACGCTAAGTCTCTGTAGACACCTAAATGAATATTTCCATCAAAATACACAGTGTACCGCTTTCTTCGTTACCCAAATGACTGTGAATGGCTTTAATATTAATGATATGGTGGGTTAAATAATCCTCAATCAGTGTGAAAAAGATTGACATTACAAGATTATAATGCATGTAGACGGGTGTTTTCTGACACGTAATATCCGCAGGTGTTGGAGTAGAAGCCGGCGCCCGTCCAGCCATCTCCATCAGTTGCCTGCCCCTGTAGTGAGAAATTAAAGCCCACAGTTCTCCTCATGAACACAACATGGAACGTTGGTTATTTCACCCAGTGATCCATGCATAATGTATGAGTACATGGTATTTAAAATCATTTTAATGTGATTATGAAATAATAACTTATTTGTTGAATGTTGCTTAGATATCTGACTCGAAGCAAGAAGTGCTGATCTAGAATACACACATTACAAGGCAACACACACATACTAAGAACAGTGGGTATCCATCTTAGCTGTAGCACCAGGGGAGCAGTTATGAGTTTGGTTATAGATAACCTTTCAATCCTAAGTTCATCTCTCTTACCACTGCCCCCCAAAATCCTAATTCGCAGGTTGAGAAAAGGATTGGTGTTGTACTTTTACAGAATAGCTTTTTAGGTGACTATTGAGGTGTAGTGTTTGAAGAAATGCCTTACATCTGCAGTTCTATACTAAAATAGCAAAAATTAGGCTTCAGACATGTCCTGGTTGATCATCTACGTCTGGGGTAAGTAGAGAAATGTGTAAATATGAGTCTTTGTGAGCCATTCCTTCAACGTGAGTCATTTTCTCAACTTACAGACCATCTTTTCATTCATGAACAGAAAAGAAACACTTGAGCAGATAGTTATAAATGAGATGGTGCTGTTGAGGCTTCCTTTCTTTGAACGTGTCAGCTTGAGGATGATTGACTTTACAAGATATCTATAATTATCAGAGATCCATGCACTTAAGTACAGTTTTATTGGCCTTGTAATTCTGAGCACTTCTGATCATTCTGGGCATATTTGTGGGAAATCTCTCTTTTCCTTGCTCCCACTTATCCACTTTTCTCATTCTGTTGTGTTAATGCTGCTCCTAGGCTTCTACGGTTACTTAAGAAAACCTAGAAAACTTCAATTCCTGTGCAGATAGATACTAAGAAGCTTCTTGAGAAAGGTCTGGACTGAATACGTCTTTATCCACACTGTGAGTTCTAACCATGTGGTCACTTGTTGGTTACTGGTTTAAGCTAGAAGACATGTCCCCACTTTGTAAAGAGAGATTGGGTAATAGGACCAAAGGAGGTTTTGGGAGGGCGGAGGGTGCAAAAACCTTTGGAACGGAAGATCTTGGGCTATTTAAGTCATTTTTAATTGTTTGATTTTGTCTTTATATACCACATTATGTCATATACAAATATGATCTCCAGCACATCATCAATATGACCTGAGAATCATTTTTGACTTTGACACTGTAGCAACAAATTGGACATAAAACTTGACTGAACTAAAGATTGAACATGTTAACACAGGTTTTAAATGAACATATAAAAAAATTGAGGTAAACTGAAGCTACATATAACTATTTACAACAAAAAGCATGTGTGAAGTTCCACTGACTGTCCATTTGGTGGAAGTATTAGCAGTCCTGCTGCATTGTGTGGCTTCCTCACAGGCATCTCACCCTCCTACCTCAATACTTTTACAGATGTGTAAATATGATATTTCTACTCAAATGTAAAAGAATGTACAGTACCAGTCAAAAGTTTGGACACACTTTCTCATTCAATTTTTTTCTTTTTTTCCCTACATTGTAAATAAACACTGAAGTCATCCAGACTATGAGTGAACACATAATGAATCATGTAGTAAACTTAAAAGTGTTAAACAAACCAAAACATGTTTTAGATTTTACTTCAAAGTAGACACACAACTGATGTCTCAAACACATTGAGAGGCAAGAAATGCAAGTCATGAACTCTTGACAACACACAGCTGTTAACTGAAAGCCATTCCAGGTGACTACCTCATAAAGCTGACTGAGAAAATGCCAAGAAAGCTGCATCTAAGCAAGAGGTGCCTACTGTAAAGAATTTAAAATATAAACATATTCTGGTTTGTTTACTAAATAATTACATCTGTGTTTATTCATAGTTTGGATGACTTTAATATTAAACTACAATGCAGAACATTTAAAAAAAAAAAAAACACCAATGAATGTCCAGAAAGTGTGTCTAAACTTTTGACTGGTACTGTATCACCATTTTCATTTGGTCTGCCAACATCAAACAAAAATTTCAAGCAAGCACTTTCAAGGGATGTTGAGGGCAGTACTCAATATGACCTGTTGTGATGTCTTGAATCAGTCAAATTATTTGATCACAGTGACTTAAAGTTAAATCTTTGTTTTCACAAAACGTTGATACAAAGACACACATGAAACATACCTGAAATGTATAATTCATATAGTTTCTTTTGAAACAGAGTAAAATCACAATTTCATTAACCCAGTGTTGCATCACGCTATAATAGAACATTTAGGGTTAAACTGACCAGCATTGCTGGGTTATATAAATAAGCCTTACCAAAATATAAGGTCACTCTGGCCCATTGCTGGGTTCTTTATAACTCTTTTATTTACTTACTTACTTACTGTGATTTCTCATTGGCTGGGTTGATATTGGGACAGTCACTAACCCTGCAGCTGGGCTACAAAAGCTACCAAAAAACTATCTAGCATTGTGAATACAAAACAACACTAGAACCCAACAGTCTCTACATGGCATTTTGGTAGAAAACAGCAGTTTTTAGAGACTACAAAGTCAGTAAATGTAATGTGATTACAATTATTTTTATCTATGATGTTTTACATTGTTACAGGACATAGTAATCACATTACTCTACCACATTACTCTGTACCATGTTACAAACGCTGTCCTCTCTCCACTTCTGGCAAATGCAGAGTCTGAAATGAAGCACACTTGGAGTGAGTCCCCCTGTTTAATTCAAAGAGGTTTGAGTTTGGGTCACTTTGGAGAAAGTTAAGAACTTTATTTTTGGAACTGCCTTGGATGGTCTGCAGCAGAGGAAAAAAAACAGCCTTTGTAATCTGAACTGGCCATTCCCTTGCGACAGCACTCGAAGGTGTGTTTGTTTTCTCTCCTCCAAGGGATGCTGGTGGTGGCTGCATACAAATGAGGCCTTTGTCTGAGAGTTGCTAATTAAAACCAAAAAAAAAGAAAAAGAAAAACTTCAGACACCTGCCGGCCCACGTTGGAGCAGCCCCAGACTGGGCGACTGCGATTTCAGCAGGGGGATTCAATCAAGTTCGCAATCAATATGTACTCGCCCTCAAATGTCTTGCAATCAGAGGCAATTTAGCCTAATGTCTGTTTTTACACTCATACGTATGAGGAATATTGCGCCGCTTTGGCCCTAAAATACGACACCTTGTGCCTTCACTCATGTTGGTTTTGGTCATTGGTTGGAGTCTGTGCTTGAGGAGTAAGGAGCGGGGGCTTGCTGGGTCGATGAGGCAACAGCAAGCGAGCGAAGCCTGGTCTGCTGGAGAGAGATAAAAATGGTTATGGCTTTGACAATAATGCCATAAAGACTATGCGCCAGTTGTGTCCTTGAGCGAAGCACTTAACCTGAACCTTCTCTCTCTGAATAGTCTGCCTAGCTGTAAAAATTGGTGGGAAATACTCAACAGCCCAAGATGTTCACTCAAGACCAGTCAAATTAACTCGCCATGCAGATGTGTGTTGTTCTCTTTAAAGTACATATATTCTGCTCTTCAGAAATTAAGCTAGACTCTGTTCCAAAGACGTGTTCAATGGTTCTGATGAAGAATTTTACACTCAAATAAAAACTGGGTTTAATACAATCCAATTTGGGTCATTTCCATAACCCAGCATGGGGTCACTATATAACCAAACACATGCTGGGTTAAATTGATCCACCCATTATCTTCCACTTAATCCAGATCAAGGTTGCCCCCTTTGCAGTTAAACCCAGGGCCGAATGCCAATTAACCAGTGGGTACATACACACACACAACTAAAAACACATGGGGATTTGAACCCAAGACCTCTGCGTTGAGAAGCAAGAATGATAACCATCAAGCCAATGTGCCGTTCTGTTAAATTGACCCAGCACTGTTTATATAAATAATCCAACAAGTTGCATCATAAGATTCACAGAAATATAAGGTTCCTTTGACCCACAGCTGGGTTGTTTTATAAACTTCTTGGGCTACCGTCTGAGGCTGGTTTTCTTCTTTGCTTTATATTACACATTATTTTTGTTTTGTTTTGTAAAGGAGTTAAGTTGACTAAGCTTTATTTTACAGTTTCTAATATGCATCTCACATTACAGTTAGAACAGTACAATATACATTAGCTTACCTAAACACTATTTTTATTGGTCTCACTTAAAAGAAGGTGGTAAATTTGCTGTTTTGTGGATGATTACCTTGATTACTCACTACTGTCAGTGATGACCCTGTGCCACTGCCTGATGAGATGACATTTAACCAAGTCTATTGTAATCAGCTGTTAACTTATGCTGAAATTTGACCCATTGGCTGGGTTGATATTAGTGTTGTACAGTGACTTGATGGTTAGCACTCGAGTATATGGTTTGATTTCCCCATTTGTTTGGAGTTACCATGTTCTTTCCATGTCTCCATGGGTTTCCTCCAGGGTCTCTGGTTTCCTCCCAGAGTCCAATAACATGGTCGGTTATCGAGCCATAGATAGGCCTTGTTTTGGCCCTGCCCAATGCCTAGTGGAGGGGTAGAGGGACTCACTGCAATCCTTAACTGGATTAAGCAGTTAAGATAATGGATTGATGACTGGGTTGACAGCGGCACGGTGGCTTAATGGTTGGCACGTTGGCCTCTCAGTGCTGAGGTCTTGGGTTCAAGTCCCCATCTGAAGCAAGTTTCCATGTTCTCCCCGTGTCTGTGTTGGTTTCCTCCCACAGTCCAAAAACATGGAGATCAGGTGAATTGGGTACTCTAAATTGTCCATATGTGTGTGCATGTGTGTGTGTGTGCACCCAGCGATGGATTGGCACCCTGTCCTGGGCTTAGTTGAATAGTGTGATGCCCTGGTCTGCACCCAGTGAAGGGGTAGGGGACTAATTGCGACCCTGATAAGGATTAAGCAGGTGTGATAATGGATGGATGGTTGGATGGCTGGGTTGATAATGGGTTGAAACAGTCACTAACCCAGCAACTGGCCTAGACAAAAAACTGTCAATAAACTGTTCAACACTGTAAAAATGACCCAACAGGCTCAACCCAGAAACATAGAGAGGACAACACAGCAGTTTAGCAAAAAGTACTCCAGATAGTACCAAACCCCAAACCAAGATAATACAACTTAGCAGAGCCTTTCTGGTGCCAATGGTTCAAAGACTCAAACCATATAACCATGCGTTTGGCATTCAATTTGTCCTTTGGAGACACTATTTTAACATAATGCAAAAAAAGACATTCTTTAAAATAATGAAAACAAGCTAGATGGTATATGATGAAGAAAATGCACCAGGAAAGTTTGGAAAATAGACTGACATTTGGCAAGCTCTGCTTTTTGGTCTGTGAAGAACACATCTGTAGGCCCACATTTCTCTCTGATCTTGGCATGAACCTGACTAGCTCTCTCTGCTTTGTATAGCATCAATAGTTTTCTAATGCCCCAAGCACTAGCCTACATATAAAACCTAAAATATCCATAACATCCTTCACCTCAGATGCCTTTCCTCTCATATCATCTTTTTCAGAATGCATACAGGTGCTTGGACTTTGGCCGTGTTAGCAAAACGAACATTAGCATATTAACCTTCCAAGCTAATAAGACCTCCAACCATTTTTCCTGCCATCAAGTAATTTCAGTGCAGATAGAGCGAAGTCAACGTGTGCTCAGAGTGAACCCTTCGGCCGGCCCTCCGGTGAGCCGAGCTGAGGTGATTTATTGCTGAATTAACACGGTGAGCAGTTCCATTTCTCTGCATCGCCTTCGAGTTCAGTGCTAGCGTATCAGCTGAGCACCGGTGGGGGCAAAAGAATGTGGTTAAAACTGCCCGACCACCCTGAGAGAAAGAGCTCTAAGCACAGGAACTGGGACTGAGCCAACAGGGTCTGCAATGGGGATATTAACTGCAAGGAAGCCAGCCTTATATGGCTTAGCATGCTAAGTTGTTTCAGCAACTTCAGTACAGAAATCCAGTGTATTTGTTACTAAACTCTAGCTTTAAGTCATCCTTTCTATCCAGAAGTTTTAAGTACAGCCATAGACAGAACTCCATGTGCACTTTGCTGTAAGACGACCTGAAATGAAAATTATTTAGACCATTCTAGACTAAATATAGAAACTAGGCTGCAAAAATTCAGCCTACAGTACTTTAGACCATTCAGGTTGAACTTATATTGAAGTGCTTGAAGCATCAGAGACAGCCAATCAGATCAGCAGTCATTTACAGATATTTTACAGCCTGATCGGGCTTAGCATGCTGACTTGTTTCCTTGACTGTCTTAACCTGACATAAAGATGCAAGCTCACTAGCATTTAATACCTCCACAAGAATGAATAACAGCTGTGATTCAATTTGGCATGGACTGGACAAGTTTCTGGATGTAGGCGACATCCGTGTTCAACCACACTTGAATCATTTGAGCAGTTTGGCCAGATTTCATGGATGCCTTCCCTGCGATTTTCTTATTGTACCTGATAGTCCTACAGATATTCAAGAGGATTCAAATCTGGAGATTTTGCAGGACAGTCCAAATGTGTGAATGTTCATCAGTCATATTTGTAGAACACAAGAATTGTCAACTTGGAAAACAGGGATAGGAATGTTATGCTTCTCTGTTAAGCTGATGAGCAAAAGGCAAAACCTGCTTGTCCAACAGCTCAATATCCAACAGACAACCAAAATTTAAAAATTGAGTAATTAAAACAGCTCAGAACATCATAGTCTTTTCTAGCTTGAACTAAAACTTGCACGCAATGCTCATTGAATGCTTCCTGAGGTCTACAATGAACACAAAGCCTGGTATCATTCACATACAGACAGAAACAAGATTCATCAAACTTTGACAAACTTTAAACACAGCCTCAGACAGCTCTCCATGTATCTGTGCTACTTTTTGAAAGTCTTGACTTGACATGAAGATCATTGGCTAATATTCATCCTTCAATAATAAGGAAGAAAAGGCAGGCGAGGTAGATGACCTCTGCTGACTGTTCTTTGGACCAGAAGATCGGTAGGGTCAGCGCTTCCAGATGGATGAAAAACGGCAGACGTACCTTGGCGATTAGCGGAGTAAATTGAGAGGACTTGTGCAGAGTCACCAGAGCGCCGCAGATCAGACGAGGTGAGCACTGCTAGTTATTAAATTGGCCAGCAGGCGGAATGCGGGGGCATGCGAGGCTTTGCAAAGCGCAGCACTAATGAGCTCCGGTAATGCGCACTCTCTTCCTGAAAGCAGACCTCCAGATGGTGACTGAGGAGCCAGCGTTAGGCAGGAAGGCCATCGCTGACTGCTAATGTGGAAAGGCCCTCCAGACAGACTGGCCTGGATAAATCTCACTCTCCAGATTTGCCATTAAAGTGGAAATTAAAACGCTTAAGATGCTGCACAGGTGTTTGGTCTTACCTTGCTTGTGAAAGTGGAGAGGGAAGTGGTATATCCGTGTTGGAGGGACGTTTCGAATTCAAAAGTTTGTTTACCTTCACAGTTCAATCTAGAAGAGCATCAAGCCTGCTGAGTCAGACTCAAAAATGAAAGAAGGAAAAGTCATGATGCTCTATATATTCACTACCACTCAAAAGTTTGGAGTCACCCAGAATTTTCCATGACAACCCAGACTTTTATTTCAGAAGTTGTCTGGTGACAGAGGATCTGGAGCAGCAGCATTTGTGGATTTTACCATAATCTTATATGGAAGACGGTTGAGGTAGGACAGTGTCACTGCTTTTTAGCTCAGTTTTGGTGTCTCATAAAAGTTGTTTACAGTGAGTTTCTAGGTTTTTTACTTTCCACTACACGTTTAATACATATTTTGCAAATCATGGGATTTTGGACAATCATAGATACACAAGAATAGGAGATATTAGTCCATAAACAACCTCAATAAACACTATTAATCACTAGAATAGGAGATATTAGTCCATAAACAACCTCAATAAACATTATTAATCACTAGAATAGGAGATATTAGTCTATAAACAACCCCGATAAACACTATTAATCACTAGAATAGGAGATATTAGTCCATAAACAATTTCAATAAACACCATTAATCACTAGAATAGGAGATATTAGTCCATAAACAATCTCAATAAACACCATTAATCACTAGAATAGGAGATATTAGTCCTTAAACAACCTCAATAATCATTATTAATCACTAGAATAGGAGATATTAGTCCATAAACAACCTCAATAATCACTATTAATCACTAGAATAGGAGATATTAGTCCATAAACAACCTCAATAAGCACTATTAATCATTAGAATAGGAGATATTAGTCTATAAACAACCCCGATAAACACTATTAATCACTAGAATAGGAGATATTAGTCCATAAACAACCTCAATAAACACTATTAATCACTAGAATAGGAGATATTAGTCCAT
>BRDA01050419.1:0-19653 GCA_036984385.1 Crenuchus spilurus
AAATGAGAGAGAGAGAGACAGAGAGAACGAGAGAGAGAGAGAGAGAGAAAACGAGAGAGAGAGAAAACGAGACAGAGAGAACGAGAGAGAGACACAGAGACAGAGAGAGACAGACACAAACAGAGACAAAGGCTGTGAGAGACAGAAAGAGAGAACGAGAGAGACAGAGAGAGAGAAAACAAGAGAGAGAGAGAGAGAAAACGAGAGAGAGAGACACAGAGACAGAAAGAGAGAACGAGAGAGAGAACGAGACAGACAGAGACAAAGGCTGTGAGAGACAGAAAGAGAGAACGAGAGAGAGAACGAGACAGAGAGAGAACGAGACAGAGAGAAACAGAGACAAAGGCTGTGAGAGACAGAAAGAGAGAATGAGAGAGAGACAGAGAAAATGAGAGAGAGAGAGACAGAGAGAACGAGAGAGACAGAGAGAGAGAAAACGAGAGAGAGAGAGAAAACGAGACAGAGAGAACGAGAGAGAGACACAGAGACAGAGAGAGACAGACACAAACAGAGACAAAGGCTGTGAGAGACAGAAAGAGAGAACGAGAGAGACAGAGAGAGAGAACGAGACAGACAGAGAGAGAGAACGAGACAGACAGAGAGAGAGAACGAGACAGACAGAGAGAGAGAACGAGACAGACAGAGAGAGAGAACGAGACAGAGAGAGACAAAGGCCGAGAGTGGGCGAGAGTGTCTGTGTGCGCCTCTCAGATCAATGCCAGAATGAACAAAAAGAAAAATAGTCGCAGAAAACAAAGAGTATTTAACTGTACAACTGCTTTGGCAGATCACATTACTCTCAATGGCCTGGAACACCACCCTGATCACCACTCAATCTCCACTAAAGGAGGCGTGTATATGTGCAGTAACGCAGTGCTGTGTTGGTGAAATCTGAGAGCAGGTTTTCAAACAGAGCTCTGGCCAGAGAGCACTGGGAGTTTCAGGCAACGAGGCTCGAAGCCGGCCAATAACCACAATGAAGTGAGTGCTCATTAGGACAATGGATGCCAAAAGAACCAAGGAGCATGAACACAAGACTGAAAGGCCAATTAGTTGTGGTGTAGAACAACATTCATGAGCAGAATCAGCAGAGGGGTAACTCGGGGCACTCTGCTCAATGTCTTTTAGAATCTAGGCAAACACAAATACGGGCACTCTGGCCTGATGATGAAATGCAAGATTTTTCATCCCTTTGTTGATGCCAGCACTGATTGTGATACAAGAATTTGTTTCTATCTATCTGCTCTACTGGGGATGGCACATTTATTTGAATTGGGTTACATTCAGAAGCACATTTAAACTCGTTTCTGATGCTGCAGTGCTTGTGCATCTAAAAAAATTTATTTGGGATATTTTAATGTGACATTTCAAGCTTTTTTTGTGTTTTAATCAGTTTGGCTTATAGGTCATAAAAAATCAGAAACCCAGAATCTCAAACAGTGTTAACATTAAAAGAAAACAAAAAAAATCTAAATTTGTCACTTTATATGTAATAAATATAAAATATATGACAGCTTACATTTTTAGATTAAATTATGAACATAAAGGAACTTTTTGGAGATAAACAATAAGCTATGAAGTTACTAAAGTCTGAATACATCCCACACACACAGAACTGAGCACTGTTACTTTACTGCTCAAGGGTGCCCTCTTGTGGCACAATTCTGAGATGCAAGAACTGACAAAGTCCCTTCAGTGCTGCGCAGTAGGGGTGCAGGAAAAAATCGCATCGAGCTGAAATTGCGTTTCTCACATTTAACGATTCAGAATCGATTCTCGTTTTCAAAAAATAGATTTTTTTTGTGGGTGTGGATGTGCCTTCTCAGCCACCGTAGTGCTAGGCAAAACAAGGAAGCAGCGTGGGCTACGTACAGGCATCCAAGCCAAGCTGCGGTCTTTGAAAGCAACCATTTGGAAACACTTTGGATTTTACCGTCAACCCGGCCCGGGTAAGAAAGGGCTTGACGTGACTCATGCGATTTGCAGAGATTACAACGGTAAAGTATTTTGTTTCGTTTTCCTTGTTCAGTCTCTCATCATCTCAACACTTCACTACTGCAACTCGCTCCTGGATGGTCTTCCTATGTGAGCCATCAGACCTCTGCAGCTGGTCCAGAATGCAGCTGCTCAGCTGGTCTTCAATCAGCCCAAGTTCTCTCACATCACTGCACTGCTGTGTTCACTTCACTGACTTCCTGTAGCTGCTCACATCAGATTCAGAACCCTGATGCTCACCTACAAAGCAAGAAATGGACCAGCACCTCTCTACCTAATGGTAATGGTCAAGTCTCGAGTCACACCAACTAGCTTGGAAACTAGCATCAAGACTCTTCTCTCTCTTTGTGCAGCACTTAAGCAGCTCTAGTTTAAACTCTTATTGTAATGCTGTAAAGCTCTTATATTGTGTGTAATTGTGTATATTTCCTTCTTTCTAGGTATTAGTGATGGTTTAGTTCTAACAGTGTCTGAACTGAAGAGTAGTTTGGACTCTAACCTGTCTGTACTAGCTGAGATCATTCTCTTAATGGAGACAAAACACTGTTGTACATCACTCTGGATAAGAGTGTCTTAAGAAAAATCCTAAATAAACGCTGAGAGCTAATGAATGAGCATTTCTCTGCAGGAGAGAAGAGCAAAGGGCCACTAGAAACATCCTCGCCAAGCAAGACCTCATAAGCAGTATATACTTGACTAGATTAGACTAAAACATTTGTAAATTGTTAATCATTGTCATACCGCTGCTCACACGATCACTCAGGTTTGTTGAACGTGAGCAGAGGGATGCCAGTGTCTCGGGGAGCTCCCATGCCTGTTTACCTTCTGGCTCTCTCCTTTTAGGTAGGCAGTTCTAGATAGTTCTGCCGAAGTCAATAGCCACACTCTGATATGTCTCATAATCCCTGTGCTCTATAAATCCAAACAGAACTAATTCAATTTTTGTCTTTTCCGAGTGAGCGATTGCCCACCGGTCCGGTCCAAGGCTGATGGAAGACTGATTACTATTCTCTGCATGATGCTTCCCTGGATCAGCTTCCCACCAACGACCAACTACTGTGGCCTGCTCCAGATGCCCTACTCTACTGCCCACATTGGAGTTCATATGGACTTTCTGGCCGTTATCATTGCTACCACTGTCATCATCATCATCCCTGTCCCACTACTGTCACCATATCAGTTCACCTGAACATTACAACAACATCATATGATTCATTACACACTTAGAATTAGTAGACCAGAGGAGGATGGGTCCCCCATGTGAGTCTGGTTTCTCTCAAGGTTTCTTCCTCCAGCTCTGAGGGAGTTTTTCCTTGCCACTGTCGCCGTTGGCTTGCTCACGGGGGATTAGGGATTAATGAGTTGATGTCTGTTATTACTAACTCTGTAAAGCTGCTTTGTGACATCAGTTGTAAAAAGTGCTTTATAAATAAATTTGATTTGATTTGAATCATGAGCATTCGTTGGACAGAACGGAGGTCGATGGTTTGAGGGAACTCAGTAAAAGGTCTTTGATGGATCTTCTCACACAGAAATTAAACTCGGAGACTTTGTTTAAAAAAGTCAATTGAAATGATGTGAACCTGCAGTCTGACCAGCTGAGTGTATTTGCATAAATGTAGAGTCTCTCCATGATCACCATCATCATGTGAGCGGGCCGCACCAAGTGTTCCAGAAACCAGCTCAATAAGGTACACTTCTTAAGTGCTGATAGAGCGTAGCGATCAGTGCACTGCAGACACCATTTTTATGCTGATGAGCGGCCAAGAAGCGACAATTGGAGGATTTGCAGTCTAGAGCATGAAGGAATTATCCGGATATGAAAACGTCTCCATTTTCTATCTATCATAACTACCCTCGCCAAGCCTGTCTAGAAAATGTGCACACTGTTTTCTAAAAGCAGCCAGAAATGATGCAAATTGAGACTCGTGTTGTGTAGAGTAGAAGAAAAAAACGGTGCACCAATAGTGCAATAAGCACATTTACAGATTCCCTTTCCTGTGTTGTGAATAAAGGCTGAACGTCAGAAAAGGTGAATGCTTCTCAAGGCTGCATACACTCATTATGACACACACACTGAATACGCTTTGATGGAATATCAAGAAAAGACTGATTAACATGAAAACTCTAAAAGGCATCTCTAAAGGAACATTACACTGCACGGTGGTCTTGGATCACCTTTCAGCATCACATTACAGTGTGGCACACAATAGGCCAAAAGACACATTAGAAGCAGGTAACCGGATGGCTCGACACGCTGCTTTAACTATGAGTCATGCATGCTTTACCACAGGTACTCCGTCATTACTAAACATTAACCAAACAAGTCATAAAGCCGGCTGAGGGATGTGCGCTACGTGTTGCAAGAACTGCAGCAAACACCTAGTAAACAAGTGCAATGATCTTACAGCCTACTTATATCTTGACCTGCCAGTGGGTTCAACATCTGCTCCCTCCATTCAGAGCTTATGGACTTCCTTCTTCTTCAAGATCCACACAAAAGGGTTGTTTGAAAGCTGAAACTCTGATTTTATTTTATTACCAATTCGCCCCCAGTTAGTGGTAGCCAATCAACCCACACATCTGCTAGGACTTTCCCAATCACTTGTAATGTCCTAGGCTCTAGGAGGGTGAAGACTAGCACAGGTGAAGTCACCTCTTATACTGCTGCTGATACATCAGCTGACACCTGAGCCAGCAGACATTACTTAGTAGTGATGAGGAGAGAGCGCCATCTACTCATCCAGAGAGAGCTCAGCCAATTTTGCTCTCTCAGGCCCCAGTTGTCGATGGCAAACAGCTTGACCGGGACTTAAACTCGTGATCCGATCTTAGTGTCGACGCCTTAGTCCACTGAGCCACTCGGGCCCATTTCTGATCATTTTGAGATGCTAATTAAAAATTTTGCTTCAAATAAAGCACGGGTCACAGTGTTGACTTTAGCTTTCGGTCACAAACAAATAGAACCGAGTCCTGCTGAAAGGCGCCCTCTTGTGGCACAAATTGGAGTTGTAAGAGGAGTCTCTTCAAACACATTTTCTGATTATTTTAAGGGTTTTAAAAAACATTTTACATTTATTCCATTCAGGACTTGTATTACTCAAAAAACAGGAAATGTGCAGGGACATATCAGAGATTACTTACATCCTGGTCACAACCTTTATCAACTCCTCCCCTCCGGTAGGCGCAAAGAAACCCTGCATTTTTTCTTCTTCACCAAATAGGTTTATTTTGAAAATGCAGTCACAGGTTAATAGTTTAATGAATGTAACACTGGGATGTTAAAAAACCATGAGGAGTAAAACCAGGCAGTAAACAGCTGATGGTGAAGAACTTTTAATGGAAATGTCTTAAGTAGGCTTTCTAAAATTAGGTGATTTACTGGAATGACATCTGAAAATATAGATTACCACAGAAAAAAAGAAGACGAATAAGGATTAAAAGAAGAAGAGTAGCACACTTGTACTTTTTTTTAAAGCTTCAAATGTCTGTGATTAGATGTTTGTAGAGTGACTTTCTGTCAGACATAGGCTGGAGATTTTTTTGCGATCTGGCAACCCTTCCCTCACACTCTGGGAACCTGTAATGTATCTTTCTGTACTTTTAAAGTTAAAAACAGGAAAAAGCTGCTTTTTGCTGTAAGTAGTTGTACTACTTTGCTCATTTCGTCAGTGTTGCATGTCTATGTTCACATTTACAGCCTTTAAAAAAATTCATTGAGCATGTTTGGAGTTTTTTTAGTAAAATAAAATAAAATGGACGTGTATTTTGTATCTGTGTAAAAAAAGTGTAAAAATAAGAATAGTCCGGTTATTTAGGGGGTGCTGTGCTGAAAGGCTGGTAAACATATAAAAGGTTTGAAAAAGACAAAACTAGCCCAGGACTGAAGTGTTAATGAAAGTTAGTCGCTAACAGCGCGGTTGTGTGCAGCTTGGTCAGGGGGGCAGGATGGCGCTCTGGGGGGTTTGTTTGCAGGGATAAAAGACAAAAATCTCCCTCAGATGCTGCACTGTCTCTGAACCCACTTCAGCATCCTGTTTATTATGACCTGCGTCTAAAAAGTCGCACTTACGTGTTGTTTGCTCTGACTTCATGCAGATGTTTGAGAAGTTCCGCCTCAGGAATTCCCCCAGAACCAGAACTAGAACACCAGCATCAGGTCCACATCTACAGTCCAACTCAGACACATCCACTACAAAGTCACACTTCCAAAGCCCAAACTGCTCCTAAGGAAACACAATAGTGGCAGTTCCAGGTAAACTGAATTATCACCTGACACAGGTAGCGTGAAGCCACGCCCCCAGGGTCACGTGATTGGCTTTGAGCGTTGTGTAGTTATTTATTTATTTTCCTGCAGAGCGCTGAGGCCAGTTAAAGTCTCATAAAGAAAGATCCCTGATGTGTTTATTACTATCCTACATTTAACACACTTCTGTACAATCTTAAGAGTGGCCTAAAAACACTTTTACTTCAGTAATGTAAAATAATCACTGAAAGAACCTTTTAGTGTGGATCTGTACAAAACCTTTCAAAATGTACTGCAGGCTACCAACCTTTGACTATACTGTGATTTTTAAATTTATACTACTAGTACATCTCCAAAAAAAAAAAAACAAATATCAGGAAAATAAATAAAAGGAAAAAATAAAAGAAAAAATTGTTCATTTTATCTCATTTGGAGTTTGAGAAAATTACAAACAGTATCAACATTAAAACATTAAAAGTAAATTTTTGTGCATAATTAAATTTTAAAAAAGTCAAATGTCATATTCTATATTCATCACACTTAAAATAATATATTTTAGGACTTTTTTTTTTGTTTTTTTGTTATAGCTCATTAAAATCTGAAATTCAGAAACTCAAATGATGAGACTTTTTAAAAGTAAATTACTATTCCAACAGTATCAACATTAAAAGATAATAAGCTTGAAATGTCACTTTTTAAAAAATAAATTATGAAGATGACTGAACTTTAACAGTATTCTAATTTTTATCACTAGTAGTGTTTTAAAAATCACTGAAAAAAGGTTCGTTAGTACAGGCTGTGGTTAATGAATCTAGTTGTACACTTAAAAGGCTATTTTAAGGTTGGTTAAATGTTTCTTGTCTATGATGAAAAAGCTAAATAGGATTCTTCAAAGCACCAAAAATAGTCCTTACATAGTGGCTGAATGTAATAGTAGGACACATACATTTATTACAGTAAAATTTGGACAACCTCATTTTTACTGTTTTATTTAGAAGTATTTGCTGAACACTAGGCAAATGAGCTTTATATGACTAATCAGGGGTGATGGGCAGGATGTAATGATGACCTGCCTACCTGGGGCTCTCTTTAAGCCTGGTTCACACTACAGGATGGCGATTTACTCCTCCTGACAATCGTACAAGGTGTCCTGATTTCAGAGTGATCATAACTGGTGATCTCAGATGATTCTGTAATTTGGGGTCTGTAGTCTAGTCTTTACCCCTCCGTTCTTGTCCGAGCACAGTCAGGGCTGCACCTCATTGAGAATCGTAAATATTAATCACGTTCATTATTTAGACTCAGTATCTTGTAGTGGGGGGTGGAGCTGATTTTCTGACATCACGCCTGAAAGACCATCAACCAATGAGAGTCGAGCTGATCTGAATGTGTCAGTGTGCACAAGAGAAGGTAAAAGTGGCTAAAGAGTGAGCGAGGTGGACTTTTGGATCTACATGAGTGTCTTTATAATGTGTGTTGTTATGTTTTCATCCACATCCTTTTCTTTTTCGTGAGAATAAAACTCTCAGATAGCACTGCAATGTTTTCAGAGTCATTCGCCATGTTTGTTGACGTGTAGTTAGCGAGAAACTCCTGCGAGGTTTTGAGGCTGGAAGCCATTGGTCAGGTGTGTATAATCTGAAAGTGTGTGGTGTTACTGGACAGATGGTGTAGTGTGGGCACCTTTATGACTAACAACGATCATTGCCAGAAAACTCAGTGTAAAAAGTCATTATGATTTCACACTGTTTAGGATGTTAAATATCATATACTGTAGAGTGAACCAGGCTTTAGTTGGGGGTCCTCCAACACCCTTTGGGGTCTTGGGGGTATAGCGGTGGGAGGGGGATGGGGCCATGGGCCGAAAATTTGGTGCTATGCCCCTGATTTTATAGCTAAGTGGCTGTAGGGCAGACTCACTTATTCCCTAAAGTCCTGTTTAAATCAATATAGACTAGATACAGAATATAATTTACTGCCGTGGCTGAGTGTTCAGCAAGGACATGTAAACATTACATCTGCTAATGCACTGAAAGTGTGCAGCCACCTCTGGTTGTGTGTGTCATAAAGGCTGAGTGTGGGCTTCACATCTGTCAGGCTGGGTGGCCTCGCCTTATTTTCCAAATTAAATCAACACGATAAATGAAATAACCTGCTTTAAAGAACAGCCGCTCAATGCTTTTAAATGCACTTTTAGAACATATTAAATCAGGCTGGCGTATCAGAGCTGTTTGAATACATGGATTTATTTGCATGCATGAGGCTCACTGATAGGCTTGTTCAGAGTGTAATACATATATTCAAATGAAGGCATATTCTGGACCAGTTACGTAAGGGCTGAATTCAAAGGAGCTTCCTGTGAATCACACAAAACCCATCTTTGTGTAATGACTGTACACTTCTAGTATATCAAGACTGCAATTATTTTATATGTGCATACAGGAAATTGCAGGAAATTGACTATTGGGACAATGCTACATGGCAGACAGATAAACACGCATTTTTGAATGCAGCCATTGTTATTAAAGCTCATTTATTATTATATGTAAGAATACGTTTATTAAACCAGAATATGTTTATATTTGACATTCTTCACAGTAGGCACCTCTTGCTTAGATGCAGCTTTCTTGGCATTTTCTCAGTCAGCTTTATGAGGTAGTCACCTGGAATGGCTTTCAGTTAACAGCTGTGTCTTGTCGAGAGGTCATGACTTGCATTTATTGCGCCATTAATGTGTTTGAGACATCAGTTGTGTGTTGAGACAACATGTTTTGGTTTGTTTAACACTTTTAAGTTTACTACATGATTCATTATGTGTATAAAAACATTGAATGAGGTGTGTCCAAACCGTTGACTGGTACTGTATATCAGCCAAAATCCCAAAAACGGTTGAATACAAAATGTATGGTTGCCAGTGTCTTGACTGTAGAGTCTTTCTGGAAAGACTGTTTTAATAGGGACCCTCCCAGAGGCTTTGCTTTGTTGATTAGAGAGGAACAAAGGCAGAACCCTCAAGGGCATGCCCTGTTGTCTGACAGGCATTGGCTCCAAACATGGCAAACACATGGCAAGACAGAGTGACAGCGCTTAGCCTGCTTTGATCAAAATAGACGAGAAGAGTGAGCCAATGCACCGGGGTGTCCGAGATCTACCGGCCAACCTTCACCAGCAGGCCGCTCGTGAGGACAGCCCCTATTTGTCTTCCTTCTTAGATAGCCAGTGGAGAAAATGTTTGCTCTCACTCGCCTCGCAGCACGGAGGGGAGGGTTCCTTTCCTTCTGCGATAATTCACTGCGCCCGTCTGAAAGGATTACTCACTCTGCTAATTATGAACAAAACACACTGTAATTATGCACTGGAGTGGATTTATTTGCTGTACCCCCCCTCACTCTAATTATGCAGGCTAGAGGAGCTCCAAAATTGGCCCATCCACAGGAACAATAGCACATGTGTCCAGTGAGGTGGAAAGGTGAGGAGGCCGTGGGCTTCATTACAGAACAGGGCCAGAGGTGAAGTCCAGGCTCTCTGAATCTGATGTGCGAGAGAGAGAGAGCGCTTCTAACACTTATATAACAAGCCTATCTCAAACGTTTACAATAGGTCCAGTCGCTAGCCTCACTGGCCGCGTAGCCATATGGAGATGTGTGAAGTAGGTCACGGCCAGTAGCCCTGGGTGATGGAGTTAAGGTAGGTCCGTGGTTAGGATGGTGAATGAGCATTGTGATTGTGTGTGTGTGGTTGTTTTTGTGCTTTATTAAGACAATTTGCTGACCTTGTAGGAAAACCAGCATCTGCCGTTTTACATAACCTGAACACTGATGCATTTGCCAATACAGATGCTCCAGTGTTACTTTAAATAAAACCACAATTCATTAACTTACCATAAAGGTTTACAGTGTTTGTCCTGTAGAATATATTACTAGTATGGTGATGACTAACGATAACTTTAAAAACTCCCATATTGTGTAAAAAGTACCATTAATGAACAATGTTCATTAAATATTTTCCCATTTTTTACAGAGCAATGTACAGCGCCCTCCATAATTATTGGCACCCCTATTTAAAATGTGTTAAAAGCCTTAAAATAAATTATTATTTTTTATTGCAGAAGCATAATCTCACTCTGAAAAAGTTTAGAAAAAAGCAACCTTCAACTCAAGTGAAAAAAAAATTAAATAAAGAAAACATTCTGACTAAGAAATAATTATTTCCCATAAAATGACCTGTTCCGCAATTATTGGCACCCTAAACAATTTTTTGGAAATAAATGTATTTGAACCATTTATGTTATTTCTACTGTAGTTTATAAAGTGGATCAAAGTATCTAGGATCACTTCCTGTTTCCCTGGGGTATAAATATGGCGTTACACAGTGGCCTATTTCTCTTACTAATTTTTAAACATGAGAAAGACAAGAGAACACACTATTCAAGTAAGGCAGATGTGTGTTGACCTTCATAAATCAGGCAATGGCTACAAGAAAATAGCCACTCACCTACAGATGCCCTTATGTGCAGTCAGAGCAATCATCCAAAAGTTGAAAACATCTGGAACTGTGACAAACAAGCCTGGAAGAGGGTATAATTATGGAGGGTGCTGTATGTGCCTCTTGCCACTTCACGATTTATCAGGCCAGCCCATATGCTTTCATTGCTCCTTGGTCCAGGTCTTATGCATGCTCATTGTAGGCAGTTTTGACTGTGGACAAAGGGGGTCAGCATGGGCACTCTTGGTCTGTAACTACACCAATATGCAGTAAGCTGCAGTACATTGTGTTCTGGCACCTTTCTGCCATAGTCAGCATGAACGTTTCCAGAAATTTGTGCCACAGTGGCTCTTCTGTGGGGTCTGGTTTACTGGTTGTCCTTCCTGGAACCACTTTTGGAAGATACTAACTTGTGGTTAAGGTCACCTGTTGCTCCTGGAGGGCATCTAACCCCCAACTGCTCTCCGAGTACCATGGATAGGGCTGCCCAGCATTCCAGGCTAGTATGTGTGTTTCACTAAACACATGTTAAATGTGAAGGTTAAAATCATCATGGACAAAGGATGTGATGTGACTGATGTCCAAAAGGGCATGATAAATAGGCTACCAGTAGAAGCATTTTGGAGGCAGCATCTCAGAAACCACTAACTTTATGGGATGTTCTAGAGCCGCTGTAGTGAAGGTGTACTAAGAATGCACATCCCGCCACTGATGCCAGAGGGGAATAATGACTCCAGCTAGTGGTAGAGACCAATCATGGCAGCACAGTGGACCAGTTAACATCTATAATGAACACAGGAGCAACAAAGAAGTGAGTGAACACTCTGAGCCTGGTATATATAAGATAACAAAGCTCTTTGGACAGGATTTTATTGAGATGCCCTGCAAGTGACAGTGAAGAAAGTGTGATGAAGATCATCTGATCTTTACTGTAAATACACTTAATAAGCCAGTTTGTTTCTTTACATGATTTTTTATTATGTATTATTATTGTTTTTATACATAATTTGTTATTTATAAAGTAAATTTTCTTATTTAAAAACACTTGGTGTATATCAATTTGTGTGGTTTTTGGGTTGCTGGAGGGGATTAATTGCATTTTAATTCATTTTAATGTTGAAATGTAATTTGCTTTATGAGCAAACTGAGTTACGAGCTCTGTCACAAATCGAATTAAACTCGTAAGTCAAGGTTCCACTGTATAGTAAAAAATGTCAATAAAGATTATTTTAAAAAGGCAAATGCACGAGCCTTGTGAGCCTTTGTGTTAACAGCACTATTTTTTTTAATTGCACTAAATTGAGATCACGTTAATGCGTTAATTTCAACAGCCCTAATATATACAGTGGTAACCCTACTTACGAGCATCTCTACTAATGAGTATTCCAGGTAACGAGTCGAGATCTCGGAATATTTTTGTTCCAGGTAACGACTAAAATTCCAGCTAACGAGTAGCGTAAATTTCTTCAACTATGCCAAACCACTAGGGGCGCTGCAGTCATAGCATCTCCTAGATGCTACCGTAGAAGAAGAGGTCAGTCAATACTTTTGACCACTGTTCAGTAAATGTGAAAGTGCTAGTGAAAGCGACACTAAGGTAGCAAAAGGTAGTGAACAAGAAAGTTAGATACATTTTACTTTTACTTTTCATATGATAAGTGTAACCATGCCTCCTTAGCGGCCAGCCTACACGAGCACCGTCGTCTCGTTTATGTTTTAAAAACCCATATAAACACATTATTTAGCATATTAAAGTATACTGTATATTGGCCGGCTGACACGGATTAATCAGTTTTACATGTAATCTTATGAGGAAAATGCATTGAGCTAAAGAGCTCGGCTCCTGCATGGATTAAACTCGTAAGTAGGGTTACCTCTGTGTATATATATATATATATATATATATATATATATATATATATATATATATATATATATATATATATACAGTATATCCCTTTAATATTCAACCATTGTATTGAAGACGGTGTTAAACTAAACACCATGTGATTATGACATCTCCACCAATCGGTAGAGGTATGTTAGGCTAAAAACATCCACTAGAGGTCACTAGAATTGCAACATTTTCTCATCTGATTGCAAACCAACAGCTTTGTATCCAAATCAGGAATAAACTGGTAACTAATTAAATGCTGAAAAACCATCAGTGCTGTTGTACCATCAGACAAATGAGTGTGGTGTTTAAAAAGTGAAGAAAATTAGCTTATCGTATAGTTTTTTATTTTTATTTGTACTTTATGTTCTGATTTCCCCATAAAGTAGCATCAAGTGTACTTTTAATTAAACTGTGGGGTCTTTAAAAAAACATTGACTGTCTTTAGAGGAATTTATTATCATTTTATATTTAACTTCAGAGGAAAAGGAAAAGTCTTAAAACATCAAAAATGGAGATACAAGGTTTTGTTCTAATATGCTCATACTCTTATCCTGACAGTGTAGAAAAACAACTATGTGTGTGTGTGTGGGGACCTGCCTATTTGGGTGGGTTTTGGTCCCAGAGCAGCAGCACTTCAGGGTTGGACCAGCAGGCCCGGCACACAGATGCTCCTTCCATTTGTGACGAGCCCCCCTGGGACATACAGAATGTTTGCCTGACCCCCTTCTCTAACAAAATGGATTTCACCTTGTTGGCCTTGGTGCCTTCTCCGAAGTCGTCTTTTGATATTTGTCGAGCCGGCTTCTTGTGTAAGCAGACATTTGTCTACAGCTAAGATTTCAATATTGTAAAAGCAGAGCACAGCTTGTTTGAGTAAAGCTCCATTCTTACAATGAATCATTCAATGTTTGGGTAGTAATTATGTAATGGCTCAGCAGTGTGGTGTGATTTTAGTAGGACGTCCCCCCCTTCTGGCTGCACTCTGTACTGCATGACATAGATTTCTGATCTGCTTTGATGTTGCACTTCCAACACGGCTTCCTTTCATGTATGTACTGTATGCCTGCAGGCACGTTAAAGGGATGTGATCACTTAAGATGTCTTATTTTGGAGGTTTTTCAGAGGGCAGGGGAAGGCTTTGTTAACAGGAGACAGACATAATTAGGTCATCACTATCCCGCAGCCCACCTTGAGCTTCTCAAGCTTAGTCTTAACTTCTAAAAGATAAAAACAGGCAGTTGTCTTCTCCAATCTTGTCTGAGGTGAGTAAATATTTTAGCGTAGCATCCTCAGGAATGAGTCCTCATGTAACTCGTGGTGCATATAATCAGATTTTTATATTTTTGGTAGTAGTATTCCAGCAAAGATGACTAATTGACTCCACAATGTCAGCATCGATGGGAGAATCCAGTTGGCAAAGATGTTTATTTCAACTGATTCCAGTTGGAGAGGAAAGTCGTGATGGTGGTGACTGTTCATGGCCTTCGGTTTGGGCCAAAAAATGTCAAAATTCAGTCAGTAAACATGAAAAAAAGCAATTTTCTGATAATACTAATTTCTGATTGGGGTTTTAATGTTTTCTAGATTAAATCATAGACATATAAAGCTTTTCAAAGACATTCCAAGTATTATTTAAGAGTTTTAAGACACATTAACATGCATTTTTATCCTGTATGTAGCAGTTTTAGAGTAACTTTTTAAATAAAGAGCCCTCCTATTTCTAACTGACTGAAACCAGTTACATCTCATATTTACAGTCAGGGATGCATCTAGAGCTTCTATGCTGGCTCATTTTGTTCTCATGCAATTCGTTCCACTGAGAACGTGATTGATTGATTCCACTGTCACCAATTAACCGACCAATTAAAAACACCAATTAAAATGAGCTTTGTACAAAACAAGCTTATACAAGTAAGTGAACATCAGATAATAGAACCATTACAGCACTGCAAAAACAGCACTACTTTAAATAAACCAAATATTTCTAAATGTGATAATTTTTTTCTTCTTTGGAGAAAAAAAATCTGCCAATGGTTTAAGCAAACGTTGCTCGGCTAGAATTCTTATAACTAGCAAATGAATCGAATAACGTGTTTTTAAATTAAAACAAAATTGTCAAGAATTAAAGAAAATTGCTTTTCATACGAAATATTTTTTTAATGAGTGTTACAAATTCTTGATTTAAAGTCATTAAATAAATTTTTTTAATTGAGAATGTGTTTAAGTGGCCTTGTTCTTTAAATAAGAAAAAATAATCTTGGAATTTCAACCAAACCTTAGTCACACCCTGTAACTGCTAAATAAAACTCAAGATGAGCTGAAATATCTTATTAAGAAAAAATTAGACATATTCTTAGAATGAGCTTAATTTTCTTGTGTAAAACTTGCTTGTTAAGAATTTTTTTTAGACAAAAATAAGAAAAAAATGTCCATGAACAAGGTTTTTTTTACTTTCTTAAAAATCGTTTTTTGCAGTGAAAGAATTACCATAGTAGTACCATCAATACAGAACCATTTTTGGACCCTACCATTATGGTAATACCATGATACTACAACACGTTTTACCAACGTAATACACTATTAATATTTACTATGGTACACCTATTTGTATTATTGTAATATTACCATTATAGTACCGTCGTAATAGCATCATGGTAGTGTCCAAAAAACATTATTTTACCATGATGTTAGTACCAGAGTACTACAACAGTATTACTATAGCAATAAGGCTAATTTTGCAATTGTAGTATTGCTTTAGTCAAACTAGTTGTATTGCTGTAGTACGACCATTGTTGGACTATGGTATTATGGTGATAACCAAAACACCATGGTTCTACCGTGATGGTACTACAATGGTAATATTATAGAAATGCAACTAATTTTACAAAAGTAATACTACTAATAATATTTACTTTGGTTAAACTGTATTACTGTATTACTGTACTGTATTACTGTAGCGCTACTGTTGGGACATCATAGTAGTGTCCCAAAAAAACCATCACACAGTCATAGTAGTACCAGGGTATATTTTTAAGAGCTGACTCTTATAGCTCTGAAAACAATGTGCAGAGCTATGGCATGTTTATATAGGTTACCTTCTCTGAATGACATTTGATCTGTTCTCTGTGACAGAGGCAGCTGGTGTGGGATTGAGTTTGGCAACCTGACCTTCAGACGCTTGACCGAACTGTGCTACACAGTTCATAATTCTAATTGTTCTGTAAGGAGGCTACAAATCACACCGACTTGACACAGATGCTCTTAGCTGGGATGAGATGTGACCTGCTTCTGCAGCCATCTGGAGGAGTCAAGGAGAAATTTGGCCTTTAATACACTTGCCTTATATGGCCGACGGCATCAGCTATTGAGATCTAGAGACTATCAAGGCTAAACAAGATGCTGTGTAACGTATGAACCTGCTGACTCATGAACACGACCTGAGTGACCCATAGACTCTAGGGCAGAGATTAAGCCTAGTATTAAAGATAAAGGTGTCGTAGAAGACTGACTTCCTGTTTAAATGTTCTATTTAAGTGACACAGGCTTCTGTTATCAGAATCCGAATACCTTCATTGTCATTGCATATTAATACACAATCATATGCCAGCCGATGCCACGTGACATGTTGTAGCAGAGCGTTAAAGCATCATCATCATGTGCAAAGGATGTGATGTGATGTGACTGACGACTGTGAAGCATGGTGGAGGTAGTATCTCAGAAACTGCTGACTTTGTGGGAGCTTTGTGGGAGTCTTAGAGCTGTTGTACTGAAGGTGTACTGAGAATGGAGTTCTTACTCTTAACAGTGGTACCTCGCGGACCATTGATGCTAGAATTAAACAATGACTCCGACAAGTGGTACAGAGCAATTGATGCACCACAGTGAAAAAGTTAACCCCTATAACGAATAGGAAAGTGTTGAGCATCACCACTGAATGAGCACTGTTATGTCTGGTAGGTAGGTTAGTGGTCATAATATCCTATTCTGACTGTGTACAACAAAATTTGCTGTGCAAATAACATACACAGTCACATAACCATTCATACTACCAATGAATTAAACAGATGGTCTTCATATGCATATTAAAAACATGTAAAAGTGCACAGGTGCTGTGCTAAGATATATATAATAAGATATGCTCGATTTGAAAGAATACTGTTTAAATGTAAGACATTGGGTTAAAAATTACAAATGGCCTTGTAATAATTATATCACAATTTATATTGCTTGTTTAATTTTTTTCCTTTGAACTAAATTCAGCAAATAAATTGATTTTGAACACCAAAAAAACAAAAAAATATTTCATATTTATGTGTAATTTCTGTAGATGTGTTTACATTCGTTCTCTTAGAATAAATTTGACAAGTGGTGCCTGAACATTTAATTTATGTGAATTTAAATCACCATTTTAAAGACCCTTCGTATAATATAAAGCTCAGTACTATTAATAAGTGTTTCCATAGAATTGTACTGTTAAAGCCTTTATTTTTTAACTTTATGTTTAACCTCTTAACCACTGTGGGTTTTTTTTCTTTTTAGGATTTGATGTCTAGATCTGCATGCTCACAGGTTTTATTACTGTACATACATGAAATTAATGCTATATTTTAATTTTGATTAGAAAATGTTTTATGATTTTTTGATTAGTAATATAAAAACACATTCTTATAATTTACTGCTAAACACTAAAATATTGGAGCTTTTACATTTTAACACAGAAATATATATTTTTTCATGCTGCACAGCACTGAAGGGACTTTATGTCTGTTCTTATATCTCAGATTTGTGCCACAAGATGGCGCCCTTCAGCAGTAAAGTAACAGTTTTTTTTTGTTTGGGACATATTCAAACTTTAGTAAAGGATTGAAAACCCTTCATTGCTTATTGTTTTTATGGTTTATATTTTTAGATGTGGCACATTCACCTCTCAGCGCTGAGGTCTTGGGTTCGAGTCCCTATCTGAGCAGAGTTTCCTGTTTTATGGTTTCTTCCCACAGTACAAAAACATGGAGATCAGGTGAATTGGCTAGTCTAAAATTACTCTGGTGTGTGTATGTCGAGTATGTGTGTATGTATGCCCAGATATGGTTGGCACTCTGTCCTGTGTGTGTATGAAGTATGTTGATTGTAAAGCATCCTTGGGTGTCTAGAAAGGCACTATATAAGTGTAATGTGGGCGTATCTCAAAAAGTATAGTGAACAAGTTCATTTTTGTTCATAATTTAATCTAAAAAGTTAAGCTTAAACATATTTTATACACATAAAGTGACACATTTTAAGCTTTTTTTAGTTTTAATGTTGATACTGTTTGACTAGTAATTTACTAAAATATATTTCTAATAATTTCACATTCTGGATTTCTGATTTTTTACAGTTTTTAATTTTTAATTTTTAAATCTTAATTTTTAAAAAATTAAATTATGAACAAAACTTTTTCATTATATTCTACATGTATTTAATTAGCAGCTCAAAAATAGTCCGAAATGAAAGGGCGTCCACTATCTTTTGACTTTGTTGTGTCTCTTAGAATTAAGAAAGATTAGGAATAAGGTGCCGAGTCGAGGTTCAGAGGATGTTTTTTTTTTTTTTGAGTGTGTTATTCGTCTTTGTTTTTCTTGTCTTCTTGGGACTTATGATCAGCTACATACAGTTTGTGTCAGTTACTTGAGAGACATCTCGAGAAACACTCTGTGACTCAGCAAATCTCAGTTTAAACTTTGCATTTGTGGCCTAAAACATTCAGAAATGAGGCTTTAGCTTCTTTAGTCTTTGGTCACATGCAGCCTAATTCTGATATTGTATTAAAATCTTCCTCTTCTGTTTGGCCTAAATATGCTTCCATGTTGTTTCAGAGCAGCTGTATTTATTTGAGCCGTTTTGGACTCGTGTCTGGTTCAGTGGACCTTATGTTACATTGCTCAGATGGGTTTGAGTTGGCAGGACTATTGCTGTGAGGCCTCGCTGAGCAGGCGAGCCATGCTCGGGAGAGGTCATGCATTTGCTAATTGCCTATTGGCCCAAATCATATCAATGCTTGTCAGTTGCGTTGTGCAAACCCGAGCCTCAGAGACGGATGCTCACTTATGCTTACCGCTCACAAAAAATATGTACCGAAAAAAATGGGTCGCTTCAATCCATAATTCAGTGCACAGACAGATTTTCTTTTGGTCTTTAGCTGCAGCCGTGCGGGCCTCATTGTGGGCTTTGCTGCTTTGATGACTGCTGATGTTTGTGATGAGTGGGCTGCAGTTGCTTTGATCTTTTCAGCTCAACCCAGTTGATTCTGTTGTACTTTTTTGATCTACATGTGATTGATCTGCACTCATTCATCATCGTTTTTAGCCAATTTGATCACAATTAGGACGTTTCCACGTTTGTCACAGAAGAAGCGAGTGTCACTTTCATTCCTGTGCCTCCTAATCTGTGTGAAATGTGCTGCTATTTTAGGATTTAGCCACTGGATTCTTCCCATCTATAGATAGAAAAACAGTCCACAGTCAGGGGGGAGGGAGTGAAACCCCTGTGCACTGGGGGCTCAAACGTCCGCTCCACAAGACGCAGCAGTACTAAGTACTACATACAGCATGTTCTTAGTGGGCTACTGCGGATTATCAAATGATCTCGTTTGGCACAGAGACAAAAAAAAAAAACCTCAATATCCGCTCAGTGGGATTTTCATATCATTTCTTTGTAGCTTAAAAAAGGCAGCTGAATACTGACCTTATAAACTCAGTCGTGCTGGTAGAAGCTGACAGTGTACATTCACTCTGACACACCATCAGTTACATCCCTCATCTATACAGTTGTATGTAGAATCTGAGGCTTTATTATTATCCTTGATAATTTAATCTCGAGTTAACCTCTTTTCTCATTATGTTTTAAACTGGAAGAGATAATTACAGCCGTTTTTACTCCCATAACAAAGTCATGATGTGTAAAGGTGAATTCATTACTTTAATCTGATTATACTGTATATAGATACAAACCGGATTCCAAAAAAGTTGGGACACTAAACAAATTGTGAATAAAA
>BRDA01050420.1:2800-33996 GCA_036984385.1 Crenuchus spilurus
ACACTCTCTGACGCTATAGCTCTGTCACAAATTCTCTCTAACTCTATCACTCTCTCTCTACTCTCACACACTCTGACTCTATCATTCTTTCACTTTCTAACACACTGTCTCTAACTCTGTCACTCTCTCTTTATGTCTCACACTATCTATCTATCACACTCTCTCTTTCTCTCTCTATCACACAATTTATTACTCTGTTACTCTGTCTCTTTCTGTCTATTCACTTTCTTACTATCTCAGTCTCACACACTCTCATCTCTCTCTCACTATCTCAATCTCTCTTAAACACTGTCTCGATATCGCAGTCTCTCACACTATCTGTCTTCCACACTCTCTTTCTTTCTCTCTCACTATCTCAATCTCTCATACACTATCTGTCTTTCTCTGTCTCATTGTCTCATTATTTAACACACTATCTCTCTCTTTCTCTCTCACACTATCTATCTATCACACTCTGTATTTCTCTCTCACTGTCTCAATCTCTGTCACACAATCTTTCACTTTCTTACTATCTCAGTCTCACACACTCTCATCTCTCTCTCACTATCTCAATCTCTCTTAAACACTGTCTCAATATTGCAGTCTCTCACACTATCTCTGTCTTCCACACTCTCTTTCTTCCTCTCTCACTATCTCAATCTCTCATACACTATCTGTCTTTCTCTGTCTCATTGTCTCATTATTTAACACACTATCTCTCTCTTTCTCTCTCACACTATCTATCTATCACCCTCTGTATTTCTCTCTCACTGTCTCAATCTCTGTCACACAATCTTTCACTTTCTTACTATCTCAGTCTCACACACTTTCATCTCTCTCTCACTATCTCAATCTCTCTTAAACACTGTCTCGATATCGCAGTCTCTCACACTATCTCTGTCTTCCACACTCTCTTTCTTCCTCTCTCACTATCTCAATCTCTCATACACTATCTGTCTTTCTCTGTCTCATTGTCTCATTATTTAACACACTATCTCTCTCTTTCTCTCTCACACTATCTATCTATCACACTCTGTATTTCTCTCTCACTGTCTCAATCTCTGTCACACAATCTTTCACTTTCTTACTATCTCAGTCTCACACACTCTCATCTCTCTCTCACTATCTCAATCTCTCTTAAACACTGTCTCAATATTGCAGTCTCTCACACTATCTCTTTCTTCCTCTCTCACTATCTCAATCTCTCATACACATCTGTCTTTCTCTCTCATTGTCTCATTCTTTGACACACTATCTCTCTCACATTATCTTTCTCTCACTGTCTCAGTCTCTGTCACTATTTTTCACTATCTCAGTCTCTCTCACACTATCTCTATCTTCCTCTCTCACACTATCTTTCTCTTTCTCACTATCTCAGTCTCTCTTAAACACTCTGTCTTGATATCGTAATTTTTCACTATTTCTGTCTAACACTATCTTCTGTCTTACTCTATCTTCCTCTCTTACTATCTCAATCTCTCAGACACACTATCTTGGTTACTTTGCCTCACGCTCACTATCTCTCTCACACTTACATTGTTTCACAAAAATAAGTTAGGATGGTCAAGGGCTTTCTGACCAAATGTGTTAATAACTTTTATTAATGTGTTTTAAATGTTCACACAAATTTATTCATGAGATTAGTCATTTTCTTCCATTCTCTCTTTCTCTCTCTCTCTCTCTCCCTCAGATGAGGAGAGTTCAGTAGCTCTGTACTGTCCTCACTGATGGAGAGGCTGAACTTTAGGGCAGGATATACTCACACACACACATACACACACACATTTTAACTCACACAGCCCAGCTGAAGAAACAACGGTGCACTGAATTTATTGCCACTGTTATGCTTCGGCCTTAGCGATGGAAACCTCACTGCTGTGAGCAGAATCATTTTGCGTTTGCTGTTACGGAGCCACAGAAGAGAAATGGAAAAGATTAGAATTAGAAGAAATGCCACCTTGTGCAGCTTTATTCCATCTGCATGGTTTCTACCACTGCTCTCTGTCACAACAATAACTCATTAATCAAAGCCAACGTGAGTGATATGATTCACTGTGTGGGTCTACATTAAGATCAGGATTAGAACACTAATAATGGAAGAATGTGGAGGTTTAGCAGTGTGTTAACCACAGCTGAGGCCATGATTGTAGCACAGCTCACATCATGCACACACACACACACATACACACACACACACACACACACACACACACACACACACACACACACACACTTTTTCACAGCTATTACTGATGATATCAGAAAAAGCACTGGAGGCTGAACAGCATTGTGTCACACACATTGTGCAAGAAGCTGGCAGCTGCACTGTCCAGAAGGCCGTAAATATGGAGTCGTGCCCTGAGCCTGCAATGGCATTTTATTTCTTTCTTAAAACTTCATTATTTTTCATTTACACTGAACAGCCATAAATGTCTGTTCTCCACAAGCCACCAGAAAAGCTCCAACCAACCGAGTCATGGACTCTACAAGACCTCTGAAGGTGCTTTGTGGTGTCTGGCATCAAGATGTTAACTGCAGATTCTTTACACCCTTTAAGTTGTGAGGTGAAGCCGTCATGGACTGGACTTGCTGTTCCAGCACATCCCACAGATGCTCAGTTAGGTTGAGATCTGGGGAGTTTGGAGGCCGTTGTCTGTAGGTACTGAGCACTGCTGACTGGAAGCACTCCACAAGCCTTCATCTTCAGGCCATCACTATTTGTTGATTGTCAAAGTGGCTCGAATCTGCATGCTTTCATATTGTTCTCTAGCATCCATCACACTGTTTATGAGAATCATGCCCTCTCTCAGCATCTGATATATCCCACACATTCACACGAGCCTTTATTATCATAATGTTGTTTGCTTCGTGTGTGAGTGAGGCTGATTTGTGTATATCTGCAGAAAATGAGCTTGATGTCACTTTGGTGTAGTCGTTTATTTTAACTTCAGCAAAGTCAACTAAACTGGTTTTACCTTTATCCAGGGGTGTCCAAACTTTTGCATGTGACTTCATATGCAGAGTGCATATGAGCAGTGCATGAAAACCCTGTTTCATTACTGTGCTTCAGAGCTCACTTGGGTTTACAGGTCACAGGGCTTTGTTTCAGCCCTGCGGTTTTTATTCTAAAAAGTGAGGGTGTAAAGACAATGGTTTGGTTTGGTAGTGTCAGGTTAGGTGTACTTACAGTCATACAGAACATCTCACAAAGCCAGGAATACACACTAGCGTGTGCACTTTTCCTGTCGTTCTGTTCTGTGTGATCTTCTTTGATGCTTCTTCTTCTTGTTTCGTGACTCCTTCTAATGCGATCACTTCCTAATTGACGCGCTAAACGTGTGAAGAGGAAAAGCCACGTTCTGAGGCTGAATGTGTATTTGAGAGTGATTACACAGCAGCACGAACACTGTATCTCACCTGAGCTGATATCAGAGGGTGTGTGTGTGTGCTAGGATGGGCGTGGGGACCTGTGGGGGTAAAGACATGCTTGTATGTGTAAGTAGCCTAATTGTCACCTTGACCAGGCTACAAAGAGCTTTCATTGGAATATGCTCTGCTGGAGGGTATTATGACCTGTGTGATGCTTTATAATGATGAACATTTGACTTTTCGGCTGTTTTGAGTGCTGCTTTTGAGCATTTAAGGAGATTATTTCACAAAGCAAGATTTTTTTAGTCAGTTAAAGGAGCAGCCGGACATTCCAGCTGAACTGTACTTAATGTTAGTTTAAACTATCTGGCTAACTTGGAATATCCCCCTTGATAACTAAGGGTGTGTATGCACTCTGGACGTGTGGGGGTGTTTTTTGTTTAGGAATATTTTCTTGGCACATGAAGTTTTTAATTGAAGGAGCAAAAAAAGTTTTAGGATAAGGTTTACCAGAGATAACATCACCAGAAGACTTTAACTTAATAAAGTATTGTTTAACCAAACCAGCAGGAGAGGCTGGGAAACACAGTAGAATGCATACATTTTATTTCTTCCTTGTTTGTATTTATTTTGTATTATCTTTGTATTATATTGTATTGATTTTAGTGTTTTGCTGAGCATATAAACACTTGTTTCCCAGCTTTTCATATCCACATTTCTAGGGGGGCCAAAAATGTTTGCACTGTACTGTGCAGTGTTTTCGTTTTTTTTGAAAATGTATGTGCAACTCCATGTCTTGAAAAGATGTAAGATTTTAAAATGGGCATATTTTTTAATAATATCCACAACGATAAATCAAACCTGCCCTAAATCTCATTAAGTAATGAAGCAGGTCTGCTTTTAATCATGCTTAATTACCTACAGGTAGAGACGAAGATGTTTCAAATTAACAGTCAGTCTAGTCCACATCCCATCTTTCTGAGTGCACTCACACATACCTACCATCAAAGCAGTGTGTGTGGGGTGTGTGTGTGTGTTTTCCTGGGTGTGCTGGAAGGAGTTCTTTTCACTAACGCGCCTGCTAATGAGTGTACCTCCAAAGCCTTTTGTGTGTGTGTGAATACACAAGTCTGAGATTAAGAGCTTCGACAGCTTTGGAATCCGTCCTGTTGATCACACTAACGGCAGATCAAACTGATGGCTCTGTAGATCACAAACTCAAACTGTATAAGAGTTTGGCAAATCTAATTTACTAACTGTATTGTCATCGTTTGTTGTCTGAAGTTTACTTGTTAAGGTAAGCGATGAGGCATCGTATCGGAGGAGTAAAGCATGCTTATATCACTGTTATGTAATCTCCATTAGACTCGCTTTGTATGGTATAATAAAATAAAAGTAGCCATTATTCATCAAGCTGTATTGTGTCTCCCATCACAATGAAGGTCTGTCTAAACTCCCCTATTGTGCTTCCTGTCAAGTGATCAGCGGAGACCGTTTCATGCTTCAGGCAGGTTGTGGGTAATCTCTACACATCTAAAGCTTGCTTAACAAAGACAAGTGATTTAATGCCTTTTAACACTTTTTGACCCACTTTAGCCCATTAAATTGTAAGGAGCAGTCTCCTTACTTTCATTACCCCCCTTTCTTTCTGCTTTACCTTCACATTTGATCAAATTAGCTTCATAGTTAAGTACCTACAGTAGTTTAATAGTTAACTCTTCACTTCATTGTAATGGATAATAAGCCTCAAGACCAAAAACTCAGTAATAAACAAGGTTAAAAACAGACAAACAGTTTTGTTAAGAAAATGACTATTTATTTTTAAAATAAGTTTAGGGATCCAGTGATATATGTAAATAATCAATAAACTGATTAAAGTGCCAAATAACAGTTATACAAAAAGAAAATCTGTACAAAAAATTACAAAATTGGAATGTGTCTTTGGATAGTCGACTAGTTGACGACTACATTTTTTTTTAAAGGTATATGATTGTCTGAGCTTACAGAGCCTCTTAAGGCTTCTGTATATGGTCTTCATCATCATCATCATCATCATCATCATCATCACACCCTCTCCAACAAGCAATAACTGAAAAACGTTTGATTGATCTGTCAGCATCTATGAGCATTGACAGAAAAGAATGAGATCACATTTTATACATTAGCGTTCAAGTCTCTCCTATGGATTTGATCCATTCAAGACGCCACCCTGAGTCCTAGTTCGTCAGCGTCCAGATAAAAATCCGTAAATCCTGGCTGCTGATGCCATGGCCTTAAGATCCGAGTGTCTCCATTTATTCAGGACGACTGCTGAACAGGTTCGCGCTCTTCCTGCTTCAGCGAGCTCTGGGATAAATCCATATTTTTGGTATTTTCAGTTCAAGCCTGTGCACCTTTTTGCTCTCTGGTCATGTTGAAGTAGTCTCTTTTGGTTTGCCATTGCTATTGGCCGCTGTCCTCAGGTCACTGGTTTTTCAGCGTCTCCGTTGGCCGGCGAGACTGACCTCACTTTATCTTGGCTGGCTTCAGCTCTTTGACTTGCATGTGCAGTGTTTTGTGGACAGCGAGAGTTCTGGACTGACAGAAGCCTTTTCCACACTCCTGGCATTTGAATGGCTTCTCTTTAGAATGGATGTACCTAGAGAGCAAAACAGAGAGAAAAAGAGGAGGGTGCGTTAAGACATTTCCTCTATTTTTGATGGTAGAAATATATCTTCTGTGTTTAGTAGTGGAAGAGATTAATGCACCAAGGAGACAGAGTGATGTTTTGTGTAATATCGGTCAGTGTAAAAGTAGTTAGACGACTTCCAGTGTTATTCTGCGTGTCTTGGCAACTTTACAGTCCTATTATAGTCAGTATTATAAAAGCTGAAGCGATTTACAAAAGTATATTGCAGGCACAGCCATGCAGTCATTTTATCAGCAATAGGATAAACAAGCTGCTGAGAAAAGCTAAAAGTCAAAGTCTAAACTTCACTCTCCATTATTGAGCAAAGCAGCAGTTAGAATAAAAGCATCTCTAGGGAAGGAGAGGGGAACAGTGCAAAAAGGGTTCTGTGCAAAAACTTCTTCTGAAATGGTTTCTAAATCTTATGTATTTAAATAAAAATTAAGATGACATAATTGCACATATTCATGAATCTTCATGGAAAACATCTTCACAGCTTGTGTTGTGTTCATATGATACATGTGGTACATCTGTCGTACTGCTAGTGTTAAAACTATAGGGCATGTGGGGGCAAATATGACTTCTAGTGTTTCACTTTGTTTTATTCACCAATCAGTCAACATACTAATCTGTAAGGACCATTACAGTCAAACAGTTCAACAGAAAACACAAGACTATAATACATGTTTGGGTGGTCAACTAGGTTTCTAGCTACAGTTACTTATTCACAGTAGTTCCTGCTTAATATGCCTTAAAAAGAATCACGGACTAATAAAATTAGGCTGTTAATCAGCTATAGAAATGGTTGCTAACTGCAGTCATAATAACCATGTTTTATCTGATGCAAAGCTGGATAGGCTCTTACCGGTGGTCTCTCAGGTGGTCCTGCCTCCTAAAGGCCTTGTGGCAGATGTCGCAGGTGTATGGCCTCTCGTCGGTATGTGTACGCTCGTGGATCAGCAGGTTGTAGGACTTGGTGAAGTGGCGACCGCAGAACTTGCACACAAACTCCTTTTTGGTTTTGGATGGCAGCCTTCCGCGGCTCGGCTTCCTCTCAGGAGATGACAGCTTGGCTGCCGCATCCAGCAGGCAGCCCAGGGAGGGTGTGCGATTGTGTGTTTGACCGCCGTTCACGCTCAGATCTTCGGCCTTCAGAGGGTCCTCCTGTGTGGCAGCAGCTGCCAGGTTGGCAAAATCGAAGCGTGGTTTGTTCTTGACTGAAGAGCTGGAGCCAGATCCGGGGGAGTCCTGCTTAGCAGGCTGGACCAGATGTGGAAGCAGGGGGATGGAGGGCAGGGGGAAGCGAGCATCCACCAGCCCTGGCAACTTGGAGAATGTGCAGCGTGGCAAGGCGAAGGGCGGGTAGCCCAGCGTCCAGTGGTGCAGGTGGACGGCGTGCAGAGCGCTGAAGCTGTAGATGCCTGGGACATGATCGGCAGGCAGCTGGAACCCGTTGGATGTCTGGAGGAGGGAGTAGTTGGCTAGCTGGAGGGATGGGTGCAGAGGCACAGGGGCGGGAAGCGTCTTACTGCCCATGTTCACCACGATCGTCCTGAAAGATAAGACAGATAAAGAAAGTGTTATTTGTGTTATTACTAACATAACAGCAGCATGCTTAGGTGAACCATAAGAATTTCACAGCAACACTACCTTAATATTAGTAAATTAGAGTAAATTAACTGAGCATTTTATTGCAGCTCTAACCAGATCCACCTGACTATAAAATTAAGATTTTCTTAATGATTGGGGAGCTTAATTAGGACTAAAGAATTAAAAAGTCAATGAAATAATAACTGCCTGTCCACTAAGAGCTTGAAAACTTCTTCCATATAAATCTGAGCTGTTGGCCAGGCATTACAACACCAATATCTGTAGTCAGAGAGTTAAATAAAGTGTAACAGACTGATGTCTGAAGGTGTTTAATTAAATGTCAAGATTTTGAAGGCCAGAGAGATTCCCCCACCTAGCTGAAAGACACACACTCAGACAAATGAATCAAAACATAAACTACACTGGTTAAGCAAAACACCTCAGGGTCGAACAAGGAGATACTGGAAAAGTGTGTGTGTGTGCACGTGTGTGCACAACAGCCCAGACTGCCAGACATGAATGTGTGTGTGTGTGTGTGTGTTTGTGTGTGTTTTGGCATAGGCGTTCCACGCTCCCAGAAAATGTGCCCAAGGCGAAGGAGCTGACAGAAACAGAAAGACAGCACTGAGCGGCGTGACATACCTGCAGCGACTGTTTAATCTGGCCTGATATGAACACAAAGCACAATAACTCCTCTTTGTCTCATCACAGCTGTGTGACTGACACACATACACAGACACCAACTTGTTCTCTCCATCATAAAATACCTGCAGGATCATTTACTTTTCCTCCATTACTACCTTTACCATCTGAAATTCAACTCCACCTTCATTCCTTCATTTGTTTCTGATTCACATTTGCTTTGTTTACTGTGGAGTTGTACAGGTGGAGAAAGGGGAAAACATGCATCAAGACCAGAGATTTGGTGTAAAAATGATCTTACAATTCTTATATAAATCTGCCTTGTGGGTCAAGACAAAAGGATAACCGAATGATTTTGTTAAAGAAAGAAAGAAAAGTCTACTGATTAGTTCACACAGGGGGGAAAGGCGCTGTGGCCTGTGGGCTTCAGGCCGGAGATGGAGAGTGCCAGGTTTAATTCTGGGAGTAAATAAAAAGTGAAATAGCTCTAATTGGGCTTTGTAAAAGCTCAAAGCTCCCCCGGGGATTTGGGCGCTCTGATCATGGCGCAGAAGTAATTGACTTTTCCTTACGGGGTCATTAGAGGAGATCAGCACTCGGCCCCGTTAACCCTTTGAAGTGAACATGCCCCTCACAAGGAGCAGGGGCAGAAGGGCAGCTAGGCAATTACACCCGGGCACACCTAAAGCCCTCAACACGCCTGTTAAACCCAGCACCTTAACCGGGCACGACGTATGACTCTGAGGAGAAAAGAGCACAGTTTTAACTCTCATTACAACAGACTGTACACACACTGTACACCCACACATGCTCAGACTGTTTTTAGCAGGATTTTCACACATTTAGCCACATTACATAACTGCTGTTTAGTCTTTTAAAAATGTACAAAAAATTAAAATTAGAAAAAAATTTTTTTTTTGATTTGTGTAAACATGTCAAATCAATCACAAATATGTGACATTTATTTTTTTAAGTTTACTTGTATTTTGAAATTTGATTTTTTTTTTTTTGTCACATGACCTTTTCGCTTTTTAGCTCTAAAGGTCGTCAAAGTGACAAGAGCCTCCTTCACTCGACGTGTATTGTGAGGAATTAGCCAGGAATTTAGAGCCCCATGTGTGAAACGTCTGCTCTTTTTAGTCAGATGTGAAGAGATTATCAGCTGTGTGTTTTAATGTTTTTAGTATTATTTTTATTTGTTTTTTAGCCTGAGAGACAGAGCAAGGCGCGAGGAGGAGGCGGGATTCTGCTGTAAAACAAAAATAAAAATAAAATAAATAGATAGAAATAAAGCACTATAAAATAAATAAACAAATAAAACGACATTAATTTTTCTAATTAATTTAACAACGAAATATTTATTCTGACCGTTGCTGTCCGTAGAATAAATTACCCACAAAACCCTTAGCGTAGGCTATCCGTGGCTAGTTCACATTAAACATTTAGATTTTATTTTTTACGCATTTTATATTTTAGAAATATTAACATTATTTATGTTTTAACATTTCTAATTAATTTCACATCTGCACACACACGACATGGAGCTCATGTGGTTTTACCCGTTTTCAGTCCAAGAAAATCAACTCGGATTAAAACAATTTAGTGAATGTTTCTTAAACGGGAAGAGAAAGTCATTTTCCAAATGAGGTGATTAGATGGTGAGCATCTTCTGCTAGGACATTTAGTAACGTGATAGATAATGTGAAATCTTCAATAAAGCACAAGTGAAGCTTTTAGAAAATCTAAATATTTAATCTATAAACGACATTTGTCTGTAATGTCTGTATTTTAATGGCTGCAGCTCTTTTAACTGGCTGGTCAGGTTTGCAATATCACATCAAAACAATAAACTCTGTACCTTTATTTACATTGCTAGACTCTGCATGCATAGACTCTGTATTTTTTTTATTTATAAAATTGAGTATTTGAAATTATTTTAGCATCAGCTGTTTAATTTCTTTCAGACGAAAAAAAAAATAGCAGCGAAATACAAACAAATAAATATTAAATAAAACTACCACTAAAATGTTAAAACTATACTATAAAGTTTTAAAACTGTACATTTAGTCACACTGAATTAAAACTGCAGGCAGAGCTGCATGTTCAGTAAAGGCTGGATGAACAGCAGTTTAGCACTATTCAGACACTGAGATGAATATTAGCCCGCTTCGTTTGAGCTAAATTACTTAGCTATGTCAAAACTGTAAAACATGTTTTTGTTCGTGAACGAAAAAGTCATTTTAAAAGCAGGCTGATGTCAGTGACCATGAGACTGCGCAGCTTTATCCCACCTGTCGATGCGCACCTGATACTCTTATTCCTCTACAAACTCTCTTTTCTCCTCTTTTACTTCCATTAAACACTTTCGTTCGTGAGTTTTTTTTACACTGCTGCACATGTGCTTAAAATAGTTTTAAGTACTTTTAAAAGTTGGAGCAGAGTGAGCAGAGCTGAGCTGACAGAGTGATGTTAAGTACGAGCACACAGTGTTAGTCTGAAGGAGAATATTTACCAGATGTCGATGAGCCGCTCGGTCCTGCAGGCTTTCAGAGGCAGGTCTGGAGAAAGTGTGTTACAGCGGAGAGCTGGACTCTTTCATACAGTCAGCTTAAACTTCTTCAGCATGTTCACTCTCTCACACACTCCTGTAGCTCACACGCCTCGGCTTTAAGAACTGTCCTGTGTCTACACTCCTCCGTCTCTCTCCTCTCTTTCTGTACTTCTCAAACTCCAACCGCCTCTTTATTACAACTCTGAAAGGCGTTGTGCGCATGCGCGCCACACGGCCCAACCCACACACACAGTCCGGAGTTTTACTCCTTCATCTGAGGAGCTGATAGAGGCCTGAATCACACAGTACAGAGTGAGGGCATGTCGAGCATTTACACATGACCATCCTGACCTGAGAAAAACACTACTGTAACTGAGACAAAACAACAACTTTTATTTGATTTGATTTTTTATTATTTGTCATACAATTTATTAGTAAATGTAGAAAAATCATTTAAAATAATATAACAACAACAACAATAATAATAATAATAATAATTAATAATAATAATACATTATTATTATTATTATTATTATTATTGTTATTAATAATAATAATAATAATAATAATAATAATAATAATAATGTATTATTATTATTATTATTATTATTATTATTATTATTATTATTATTATTATTGTTGTTGTTGTTATTATTATTATACTGGTTTTGTAATAACAATAATAACATAATAATAATAATAATAATAATAATAATAATAATAATAATAATAATAATAATAATAATAATAAACGACCAATAGGTAAATAACAATAATGCTAATAAAAGGACAATAACAAATAAAAATGCCAACATAATGCCTCATTTTACCCTTCTTTAATATTTTAACCTCAAAATGTGAATAATCTTGAACATTCAGATTAGCACTGAGTATTTAATTTGACCCTCTGTATGTGAGATAGAGACACACACAGAGATAGAGACACAGAGAGAGAGAGAGAGAGAGAGAGAGAGAGAGAGAGAGAGAGAGAGAGAGAGAGAGAGATGCTTTATATGAATTAAATGAAATACACAGCTGTCAATTTACAGTTGTGAGCTCTGGCTGAGATGGACTGAACTCCAGAGAAACAGGATTCACCACACAGCAGCTCACACTAGCACCAGTTATCTTCATGACCTAAACCACAGCACTGCACACTCTCTATTAGAGATTAAACGAGCGCGCATGTGAACACATTCACATCTATTTTAATCTATTTTTTTTGTTTTTACTGCACTTTATTGAGCTGTTGTCCTAAATTAAAGTAATTTGATCCTGTCACTTCAAAGTCATTTACAGGAGAAAATCGCCTCTTTGCATTTATGAGAATGTGATGGCACCTTTCAGAGGAGGCGTTTGATGTGTGTTGGGTCATAAAGCGCGCCAAACGCTCCCCCTGCTGGAGAGCCGCGGTACTGCTCACATCTGCTTTAACACTGACTCCCATAACCCGTGCAGAAGCTCTGTCCTTCTCATTTTAGTGTTTGTCTACTCTATCAAACTCCTTTAAGCCGACACAGGGCTTAAGATGAGCTGATGGGTTGAATAAAGTGTGTTAGTGCAGGAAAACACATAAAGCACATTAAGGTGCAGTACATGATGGGTTAGCAGCTCCACAAGCAGGGCTGGGAAACACTGAGCACAGGTTACAAATGGACCCAAAGCAAACTGTATTATGAGTAGGTTTGTCTTTTCAGTGAATGTGCTGATAATGGCCTTTAGTTTGGTGAAACTGTGCATCTAGCAAGTTCTTTGAGTTATGTGTGTGTTTCTGGTCATATAGAAAACATGATCAGGGCAATAACAGCTGTGTAGATGACTTTATTTAAAAGACAATCTTTGCAGAATTCGGAGAAAGAGAGGGAGCATACAGCACTGCCTGTACAGCATTTTCTTCTCGAATTTGCTCTGTTGATTTTATGAGAAAGTCCTGGCCGTGCTGCATCAATGAGCCAAGCACAAGAGCACTGACCTCAGGGAATTAATCAGCAAACCCTGCCACGGAAGCCGCGCGCCTACTCCAAGCCTGCATATAATAAAAAACAGTGGCGAGACATCATTTACATTTCTGGAGGGAGAGGGAAAACAAATGGTAAAGAATGGGTTTAGAGCGAGCTAGGGGCCACGCATGTTTAGTGATGGTCTCCAGTACACAGCACACTGCTCTGTCTCCCTTCCTCTCTGTCGTTTTACAATAAAAAAATGTTTACAGATCACTTAACATATTTCATAATGGCTATTTACAGCACTTTAGATAATCCAAACACTTCAGCCACAGAAAGTATAACATTTCAAAGTCGGCCATGTCAGAGAGCTGCTTATGAGGCCTAGGCCTCTGACGGCTGACTTAAAAATAGCCTTTTATGTGTGTTTCATGGATGTTTGTAACATAAAACCAAGGCTTATACCACGCTATGCTACATGATAACAGTGATGGATACGGTTAATACATACTGAAGCCTGTTTTGCAGACGTGTTCACCTTCCTGTGCAGTGTTACAGCAAGGAGTTACACAAGGTCAACACTAATATTCTGCTTCACATCTGTCCTTTCTGACCTGTGTCTCACTTCACTGGGTCACAAAGTTACATTTGTGTGCTGCTTGAATGAGAAATGTGGCTTGGTGTCCATGGAGGTGTCGTCCATTGACACATCCATGACACATTGTTTGACAAGGCTGAGGTGGTATAAAGAGAAACCTACATTCACTCTGTAAACAAAACATTTGCTCTGTCCTAACTAAATACTGAACACTAATGCCTTAAGTATAGTATGTACATTTGCTTGCAAGAGGTTGAACATTCACAGTTAAGCTGTGTGCTTTGTTGACTTTCCTTTGCCCATCTCTGTTTAGTAGCTGACTAACATAAAAAATACAACATCTAATATTTAATGTGTCTGAAGTTCTCTTTAGAGGATGTTTAAACGTATTTACACTTAGAAAAAAGTCTGTTGGGGTGTCCAAACTTTTGATTATAACTGTAGTAATATTAATAGTGTAATTCATTTGGGCAGATTAGTACACAAAAACATTCAAAGCAACCTTGAACGTCTATCAAAGCAAATCTGTGAATATGAATGTTGGATGTTGAAGTGGTTGAATATGTTCTGGTGGCTTTGTATAGACATTGTTATTTACATTTAAGAGCTTTTTTAGTCAGACTTTAATCTCGAAACCAGTCCTAAACATCTCCTGTGCCTCTTAATCTTTGCTCTTTGTAGTCTGAAGAACCAGCAATAATGACTGAATAATGTTTAGACCACGGCCTAAACAATTTGCCCCCACCCCCCCACCCCCAAGCGCAATGCAGCAACAGCTATTTTTTTTTTTTATTATTATTATTTCTGAAAAAATCTCTGAACCAATCACGAAAACACATTTTGCTGTGAAGCATGAACATATTTCTTAGCTTATTTCTGATTGGCTCTTTGAGTCATATAAAAGCAGCAGGAGTCCCGTCAGTATGAACATGAGAGGCAGGGATATACAAGTGCAAATTAAACACTTCTTCCCGTTTAAACAAACCTCCACAAGGTAACATTTGCAAAATTGTGATTTGTTGCTCAGTGCTACTTGCTTGTAACCCTTTTGTTGCTTAACCTGAATTAGCAGCTAGCTGTTAAGCAAGATGCTAACTTGGTTATTAGCAGCTAATCTTTCCTAACACAGACTTAACTTCACACCTCTCTGCCTGTATTTTGTAAATGTTTCCTTCAATAAATATACATTATAGGAAACCCTATAATGTGTCATTTTCTGAACTTGCCAGTGTCTCATCTGAGGGCTACTCCACATCAGGTCAGACTCCACCAGTGGTAGCGGGTACTTTTTCTCCATATAACAGAGTTGTTCTATCAGTGTAATGCTAATTTAACAAAGGTGGGGTATTGAACTTAATCACAATTAGATCATCTTTATTAATTGACATAAGCAACATATACTCTTCAATCATTATTCTTTATGTTTACGTTTGAAGACACATACAACATTTTTATTTCTTTACCTCATATGTCAATTTAAGCCAGTATCATTAGCTCTGCTGTTGTTCATACACAAACGACGCCCTGAATATATTTCTGGCTTTAAAAATATGACTATCAACATGCCTACCTATTATGTTCTACTGCCCCCCCCCCCAAGCAAAGCAGTCTAGCAGCGGGGCTGGTTTAGACATAATGTTGAGGAAGCTGTGGGTTTGGTACAACAGTATGGGCACAATAGTGAGGATATGGCTCTTAATCAGTCATCAGAGGAGGCCACAGCAGGACCACACCTGCAGACCATGTGACACCTTGCCATGTGCAAGACTGCTCACTTGAATAAGACACCAGGGCTTCAATGGTAATTAAAAGGTGATGCAGAATAAACATACTGAGGTTTGTGCATTGTTTTGGTAATTCTTTAAGAAAGAACACTTCAATCACTAGTTGACTTCTTCTTGCCACACCTTGCACTGTGCTTTGTTTTACCCTTAACCCATGTTGAACAGCCTTTCTAAACTTCATCACTCTCCTCCAAAGTCTGGTCATTGTCCATCTTGTGTTTTACATTATGGTCAAGCATCGCCATTGGCATATCAGAGTCCAGCTTCTATCCTTTTAAAAAAGTAAGTTGATGTCACTGTTCGTCCCTTTGCAGTTGTTACAACAGAAACGGTCTCTTACACGCAGTAATATTGAGCAATCCCACGGTAACTGTATCCTCCCAAAATCTCCTTCTCATTTTTAATTGCAGCTGGGTTTCTCTTTCCTTTCCCATCATTCTCCTTCACTGTTTCATTTCTCTGTGATGTCACTTCCAATCGTGCTAGCACAGCCTGATCACAGAGGCACTCAAACTGCACAAACTCACTCATGTATTCCCTTCAATAATAAAAGCAATGACTGCAGGTCATATATTAATGTAGTGAGGCATGAGGCAGGGCCTGTGTGTGAGGCTCAGTGGGGAAGGCTGGGGAAATCTAAACTGCGGTCGGGGTTCAAGCTAAAGCCGCAAAGCCGTAACACTGCTCCTTAAGGTCAATCATCCCCATTACAATAACAACAGAGCTTTAATAGCTAATAAAGACCGAGAGGGAGGCGCTGTCTGTCCTACCAGCATCTCCAGCATGACCCCATGGGCAGTCATATGACACGGGGCTTTTATTAGCTCATATGTTATTATAGGTGATTAGATAAATGGAAGGTGATGGATGGCGTTGGGTGAACGCTGTAATTGACAAGAGGTCTCAGAGAACGTGGGATTGTGGATCATGCCATGAGTAAGGACCAAGCTTATGCTTGACAATGAATGACGGTCTTTTCAGGGGAAGCATTTGTGTTGGGAGATTAAATAAAGCATTCTTTATGCTTCACATGGGTCTTTGTAGAAAGATAAAGGATAGATAATGTACCAGGGAGAAGTTTGGACATGACCAAATTCGACTATTCATGAGAAAATGATCTTTAACACGTTTTACAAGTGAAGGTCTCAGAAGTGTTGGAGTCATTAATTTTTGAGTCATTAATCAAAAATGGTATTTTTAAAGTCATTAATTCCTGAAAGAAGTGATATCATAGCTTCTATATTACTTGTTCGGATATTGTGTCAGTTGCTCTCAAGGTTTCTTCCTCTGCATCAGGGAGCTTTTCCTTGCCACTGTCACCTTTGGCCTGCTTATTAGGGAAGTTGACCTAGATTTTGGTAAAGCTGATTTTTGCAAAGCTGCTTTGTGACAACACCTCTTGTAAAAAGTGCTATACAAGTAAATTTGATATTAATGTAACTGAATGGCTTGTTGTAAAATGTTAATAAAAAGAGCACAATTATGTAAAATAAAATGATTTCAATAATTTAAACTGTAATGACCCAATTATATAATTATAACTGTAATTATATTCAATGTGGCATCACTTTGCAAAGAAATACCTGGAAGACCCAAAAAGCAGGAAAGCTAGAGGGCTAGTAGTGGAGAACTGCACAGTGGCAAGAACAATTCAGTGAAAAAAAATCATGCATTACTAAACCAAATGCTACAAATCCAATCCAAATGTTGTCAGAATTGATCAGTGATGTCAAATACAGTATGATTGGGAAACTAACTTGATCTTAAGTTTCAAGTATTTTATTCATTCCCCTTCAGAGAGTGTGTGTGGTCTTGTGTGCAGGGAAGTAACTGCCCAACAGTGTTGCAAAGATGGCCATCAACTGAACACGTACATACTTGGTCTCAATATACAAAGCTGCCTGAAAGGGAACTTTTATGAACATATAAGAAATATAAGAGATTTGATGATGGTTTTTAAGGCTTGGGGATGTCTTATAGTTTTAATGCCGGTACTAATGTAAAATGTGACAAATCCTTAAAAAGCAGACTAAGAATGTGTGTCTAAAATTTGTTGGCAAAGATCTTACAGATTTCAAGTTTATCCATTTGCTCAGATGCCACATACATGCTATTCAACTGTGAAACACGTGGGCCTATTTATCCATGCCATGTCTGTAGACCATTAAACATAAAAATGTAGCCAGAAAAAGGATTATATTAGGATATCAATTGAAGTAAACAAGCTCTGCTTACACCTATGAAGGCTATGTAAATAAAACAAATGACAAACCAATCACTGTGACTCAGTAGCTAAATTTATGGGCTTTGGCTCAGTGGCTTTAATTCTGTCCTATCGGGTTTCATTTTCTTGTCTATAGTCCAGCGCATTAGAGCATCGATTGAGAATGAACAGAGTCATGCGCTATTTTAATTTGATTACATTTGTGTTCCGTCCAGCAAGACTTCTTTCAACTGATATGATTTTTATGAAACTTTAAATAATGCAGTTATTTTCTTAGTTGTGGCTTGGCTTGATCCTGAAATCTCTGCTAAATGTCAGCTGTGGTTTGGGTGTATGCAGTATCACATAATCAAGCAAAACATGCTCAAATGTGTTTTGTGCATGTAAATAAATTGCTAGACATTCACACAGCACGGAAACAGAAAAAATCAGCACATGTTGAATAGTCACAGACCCACAGAGCGCCACTGCTAAAAGATTTGTATTGAGCTGTTATGATGGAGTCAGATAATCTATTATATTAGAGGAGGATGTGATTTAGATAATATGACACATACGTATTGCTCACACTTTATTAAGTCTAGTACAGCTCATTTATTTTCAGATTTGTATGCTGCACCCCCCACCCCTCATTTGTTTGATTTGTTCATCTCGGATTACACTGATATTGATGCAACTGCTCCACTTAAAACCAAGAGACATAAGTGAAGTCTCAGCTTGGCTTAAATAGTGAGACACTGTCAGTGAGACACAAATGGAAAGGATTAGCTGCCAATCTTATTCTACATGTCGAAAGAGTGTCTGACTAATGACCTTTGGGTGCCACAGTGGTTGTGTGGTTACCTCTCAGCGCTGAGGTCTTGGGTTGAAGTCCCCATCTAGGTGAGGTTTCCATGTTCTCCTTGTGTTTGTGTGAGTTTCTTCCTTTAAACAGAAAATCATGGAGTACAGGTGAACTGGTTACTCTAAAATGTAGAGTCTAAATGACCCTGGTGTGTTTGAATGTATGCATATTTGCCCAGATATGGTTGGCACTCTGTCCTGGGTGACCCCCTAGTGCTCGATGCAGTCCTCCAGGTACACAGGTACACTGTGTGTGATTGGCTGCAGCTTCTCATTGGTGTGTGTGTTTGAGTTGTAAGTGTAAAAGCATTGTATTGATTGTAACGTGTCCTTGGGTTTGAGAAAGGCGCTATATAAGTGCAACATTCATTAATTTATTCATACCTGAGAAGAAAGTTCCCTATTGTCAAGTCCAAGCACACTTACACCCCAAATTAACCAAATTAACACAGTATTAAACACACTTAATGAAGCCATAGTCAAGGCTTCATATGAAATGTGGGAGAAGTTTTTGATCCCTCAGACCTGCCCCATGCTCTGACCTCCTGGATCAATTTGAGCCTCGAGATAGAATTTATGCATGAAAGGGTTAAGTGTGGGATTGGTTTTTAAGGACTTGCCCTACAGTGGTTTGCCTCCTATCCTAGGAAATAACTTTTTCACTTGAAACGTGCAAAAACATGGACATACTCACACTTTAACTTGCTGACTACTTTTGACAATGCCAATTAAATAAATCCAAATGCCTTCACTAGTTAGCTGCCATCTTGTGTATGATATTTAATTTTTGGTGATATTTTCACTGGATAATATTAGCTGGCACTACGCAAGCCAACACCAACAATAACTTCTATATTAATATCTACATAATCTAATGCAGTATTCTTTCATGTCTCACATTAGCTGACGTTTGAGAGCTGTTGAGGTGTGACAGTAGTTACTGCAGTAGCACTTTTATTAAATGCTCCTTTAGATCTGCATTTTTGCAAATAAATTGTCAAAATCTAAACATCTTTCTTACAACTATATGAAATATTAAAATATCAAGTGATAACGAGTATTAATCAACACTGACATTAATACTCTGGCTATAGGTAAAATATTAATTGAAATATTAATTAACATTAATATTGTTTTGCAAGCAAAATGTTCATTTACCAAAATATAAGTAATTGAAAAAGGTTAGATGTTCCTGAGCTTTTGCAGGTCATGCAGTATATTTGGAGGTCTGAGCAGAGTATTAGTAATAGTGCTGTTTGGTGTGAATGCTGAGATACTGTAGACTATAACTGAGCAGCAGCTGAAAGATTGCTGGCTTGAATTGTGTGTTCATTCTACAGGAAATTTGCTGAATGACTGCAGGTCTAAAATCCCCCTGCCCTGTGCTCCGGGGCAAGCCACTTAACCCCAAACTGCCCCAGGGGCAAACTCCACAGGTTTGCTGACAGATCACACACTGACATTTTTGAGGAATGCTTGTGGTGTTCATTCAGTCATTCATTCTTTTTCTTTCTTTCTTTCTTTCTTTCTTTCTCTTTCTTCATTTCTTTCTTTTATGTATTTGGTGCAGTATTGAAATGAAAGCCAGTATATGTCATGAAAGCCAGCATATCTGCATAGTTGTCTGCAAATATTGGACACTTCAGGTTACACATTTTGTTGATTTCTGAGCAAAAACAAGTTCACATCTTGTTAAACAAATGAACATATTTTCATTTTATATTGTAGACAATAAAAAATTTTATGTATGTGCACATTTGCACAATAACTTTTTGTTTTATTTTTGTACCAATATGTTACTTTGAGTAAATAAAGTTAAAATGTGCAGAAGTTTGTTTGTTGATTGATTTCACTTAAATTCAACAAAACTTTTTAAATTGGGGATAAATTGGGGATCACCAAATGTTTGCATCAGTGCACAGTGACCTGCCTAAATAGAGAATTTAGAGAAAGTGGAAAATGATTTAAGTTTTTGTTTTAAAGAGTTAAAGATGCAAAGTTTAAAATGAACATGCAGGAAATGGAAAGTGCATGAAAAGAAAGTGCACATAAGGTTGCAGTGTATTAAGTATTGTGTGAGGAGGTCATGGGTGCAGAGATTTTATTACCATTAATTTAATCAGTGTGGGGTCGTAGACTGGCTGTTCTGTCTTGTTTTGTCTGTGTGGTGAGAACAGGGTGCCACATTACCGCACCTTTCCACAGAGGTTAAAGGTCATGCACAGAGGCCACAAAATACAAACAAACCCACTAGGCTACTTGCTTTAAGATACTAAGTTTCTAAGTTATGATAGGAGCTTTTCAGTGAGGTTCCACTGAGCAGAACCTTTTATGAATAATTGAATAATTTTCCAGTTCCTGTCCTGTCAGCTTTTGCAGAAATGTCTTTTATGTTGAGTGAGATGTGTTGAGCCTGTCAGGGTGATGAAGGTGAACATGCTGCATTGTATATGAGTTTTTTGAATATCACCTGGTTATGTTTGAGACCTCATGCTGAGCTGAAATAAAAATAAGATAAGATAAAAAAGAAAATGAAAGATTCTGAAGCTACAGATGCCTCCTCACGTCTAGGCTTCATCCTATCTCTGTCTTTCTCTCTCAGTCTCTGTTCTGTCTGTTTTGTGTCTCTATGGATCATTTAAAGAGCAGAAAAAACATCATGTTGAGTATTTGACCTCTCAGGAGACCTCCACTGGTCATCATAAAGCTCTGCTTTGGCCAGTGTCTCTTCCACTATGGTCCAGTTTGTGAGAGAGCTAGCTCTGTGGAGAGATGTGAAACACTCTCCTTCGCTTTTCTGACCTCTCCATGGCCAGTGATAAATGTTTTTATCACGGCTGAGCAGAAATGTCAGAGCAGGGTCCGGCCGGCCGGTCGCTAGGGAGAGGCTGAGCGCCAGCTCCTGAGCACGGCTCAACGCAAAACATTTCAATAAAGCCGTAAAACAACAGTTTTATCAGATCTCTGGTGAGCTGCGGCAGAAAAATGAATCTTTCTTCTCGAGAAGCACCAGCTTGACAAAGCAGAGAGCTGTTTGTTCTTAACTTCATTTTTCAACAAAGCGCAGTAGTCCTGAATTTATGTGAACTGTGTTAATGGAGCAATGCTGAACTCTGTATTTCTTATTTCAATATTGTATGTTCTGTTCACAACCACTATAAAGATTCAGAGCAGGTGTGAACCTAATGTAATACCTCATGATAGATCAGTTATTTAAAAAAGCCTTAATTGCTTAATTACACTTACATTTTTATTGCACTTATCTTACCAGCAAATCACTTAAAAAGATCTCCTAAAAAGATGGGTCTTCAGGACTTCTTTAGTAAAGAAAATGGTTATATATAAAACAATAAACACTCAAAGAACCATTTGCCTGATTAAAGGGTTCTTCTGATTGACCAAGAATGTGTTTTTGATGGTTCTATACAGGAGCTTTTTGAAAAAAGGTTCTATAAAGTTGCCAAAAATGTTTGTTTATTGTTACAATGTCAAGCTTGTAATAATAGAAGAACCCTTTTGGTGCTATATGTAGAACCATCTACAATACATTCTTTGTCAATCACAAGAACCCTGTCAACAAGGAAAGAACCTTTAATCATGTAAATGGTTCTTTGACTGTTCATCATTATATATAACCATTTATTTTACTAAAGAAGTCTTGAAGAACCATATTTTTTTCCTTTTTTTATAAGTTTTGCCAATTTTCTCCCCTTCCCAATGTGGTAGTAGCCAATTAACCCATCCCATCCACTAGGGGACTCTCCCCATCACTTTGCACTGTCCCTGACTCTAGGAGGATGAAGACACAAGCCTCCTCCTCTGCGTGTGTTGCAGCCACCACCTCTTTTAAAACTACTGCTGATACACCGTCACTGGGGAGCCAACTCACTCGGAGGAAAGCGCAGGATTCCCAGCTCTGAATGGACCAATCAGTAGATACCTGAGCCAGCGGACATTACAATGTGAGAGTGATAGGAAGAGAGAGAGAGAGAGAGAGAGAGAGCGCCATCTACCTGCCCAGAGAGAGCACGGCCTCTGTCTTGGGCCCCGGCTGTTGATGGCAAACAGTATGACCCGGATTTGAACTCGTGATCCTCTGGTCATAGTGTCAGCGTCTTAGCCTGCTGAGCCACTCGGGGCCCGAAAAAGAAACATCTTTTTAAGAGTGGACATCAGAATCTCACCTCAGTCTCCACCAGTGTGCAGCCTCCACCTGAATGATAACAGCAGACAGTCTATAACAGAACACTAAGCACACATTAGCTATTAGGCATTGAGTTTTGTAAGTTAGCTCTTTTTGAAATACATTAACAGCACTTATTCAATTAGATACATCATGAATTGCATCTGCATTTGATTTACATTCCGTTGACAGGTTCAAGTCTGCACTTATGACCTCCCTCTTTTAGTTATTGCATTTTCCCTTAGCTACCAAGCTGGGAGGATGAGGGCAAACATGTTTCCTCTGACACCCATAAAGACAGCCATTACAGTTCTTTTGATGTAGTCACTGGGCAGCATGAGAATGCTTGGAGAACACTAGTTGCTCAACAGCTAGAACATTGCAAAAGAATGATTTTTGGCCTATCTAGATTGTATCCAGATTGATTTTTGATAGTCTGGATAGCCAAAAACCACATGAAGTCTGATTTTTGGAAATCAGATCCAAACCACATTTGGAGGAGCTTTGAAATGCAATTACAATTGGATTTGTTCTGATCCGTCTTAGTCTGGATGCTCTGGCTGCTCAAATTGGATTTTGAAGTGCCTTTTGCATCACTCACAAGTCAACAAACAACAGCCATGTCAAATGCAGAGTGGCAGAGCAGCGGGGAACATGCACCGCATCTCTTACTGCACAGTGAAGCCAGCCATGACTACAGCACAGAACACTGCTGTGTATAACAGCCCCCTCTGTCACTGACTTGGTCTGTTGTGATGTAAAAGTTCCAAGACTTGACAGAGCAACTGTTTGGAGGGTGAAATGATGTACCTCCGACTCTCCTCCTTCTGCATATGAAAGTCACATCATTAGTGTGACTGTGTAGTTACTGACGCCTACATCATTAGCACAGCAACCCAAAGAGATGTGTTTGTGATGTGTGGGCATGCAAATCTGATCTGATCACTTACAAATAGTGTAGACAGTCATCTTAACAGATCTGATTTGAGAAACATCTGATTTGCCTGCAGACTGAACATATCCCTAGACAGTTGTGCTGCTTCCACATGTTTTGCTGGTTTAAAAAATGAGAAATATAGGATTGTTCTTTCCACAAAATAAGATGTGTTTGCACTTTCAAATAAAACCTTCAGAGCATTATAACACATTTTATTACATTTTAATACATCTTGTGATTAAAATGGAATGAGATTGTTGATATGGCGTGAAGCTACAATAGTTGCCAAAGGCATTAAGACCACGCAGACTTGAGGGATGTGTGCATATGCAGATATCTTTTGCCTGTTTGATCCATTGTATATGCCTACACCAGGGGACAATACATCAATCGTGATCTACCGGTCGATCACAAAGGTAGTGGGGGTAGATCGCATAGGCATTTAAAAAATAGACGTCAGCCTATCATCCGTCCTTGCTATAAAACATCTCACTTGATTGACATACAGGGAAACTGGTCGAGCACTAGGACCCAGCAGGAATTCCAAGCCTCTCAATCTGAATCAAGTTTCAATTTAGACCACCCACAAGCTCATTTGATTGGCTCTGCATTTTTTTGCTAACGTGTGATTGGCCGTCTCTGCTATCGCTTCATGAAACAGGTTCTGGACTTGTAAACTGGTGTTTTTCAAGTTGGCCAGCAGTCTGTGTTCACCTGTCACTGTAAGTTGTTAACATGTATGTTTGTTCTGCATGTGTTTCATCAGCTAGAAGTATTGTAATATCAGAGGCTTTATATTAAATCATTAACATTAGAGTCTGTGTGTGTGTCAGTTTGTGATAAACCATCCATTTACATCCAAGTGTAACTATTATCAAAATAATTCAGAATTTCTGCTTAAGTGCTGCAAAACTCTAGCTAGCTTGCAAGTTGCCCAGTTAGCCTCCAATTTATTTCTATTGAACTGGAGAAAAAGTTTAAAAATGAGTAAAGGAGCTGGACCAAGTAAGAAACCTAAAACTGACCATTTCCATACAGACTGGAGGACTTTTTACTGTCATTTTTGAAGTGTGTTTGCCTTGACTGCATTATTCAGTGTCAGCCTTTTTACAAGATCATTAAGTCCAAGTATGGTTCCACTATGACTGATGACCATTTGGAGGTTTGCTTGAGGCTGGCTATCAGCAGCTACTGTCCAGACTATGCATCCCTTACTGATTCCATTCAGTGCAAGTCACAAGTACACAGCTGTATTGTGTAATATTGGTTCATGTAGTTATTCAAGGTACACCAGCATACATTGTACACATAAATTGTCAATATATTTATAAATAAATAAATGTCTTGCATTTTAATATTAGGTAGATCACTTTGACTTAGTCATTAGATAAGTAGCTCGCAGGCTGAAAAAGTGTGTGCACCCCTGGCCTACACTAATGTGATTTAACAGCCACTGTTAACCTTCCCTGTGTTCCTGCTTCCATGTGTGGTAATTGTGAGACAAGCCAATAAAAGATCACTTTCTGTTGATGTTCCTGCATGCTTTGGTTCTTTATATTTGGTTTTTGGAATTTGTAACTGCAAACTTTTCTTACTGCTAACAGCTCTGTCTTCTGAAAGATTCAGAGAGGGTTTTAGGGTTGAACTCTTGAACTCTTCCCATACTCTCAACTCCAAAGTGTAGAGGGTGTGAAAAGCCATTACTGCAATTTATCCATTCTGCAAGAGAAAGGAGGTGGAAGTTCATGATCATACAGGAAGCTGTACTGAACTGAGCTGTTGAAGCTGAGAACCTTCAGTTTATGAGATTCTGGATGTGTGTGTGTGTGTGTGTTTTCACACCATTCCAGTTCATCAGGGAGCTGTTGATGAGCATCACAGCTGTGCTTGGGAAAACTGAGCGAGTCCATGGTGCTTACTCTGGAGTCCCACAATCCTCTCTGTTTTCTCAGCGTGAGGGTTTATGGGTGCTGATCGAGGCGTGCTCTTTAATCTAGCGCTGATTTAGAGCCTGCTGACTGACACTGCTTTGCACTCTGGGTTCACTGCAATGATGGCTAGACGCTATGAAATGTTAAAAATGAAACACTCTCTTAAGCACCGCTGAACTCAGCTTCCACGACCACCCCAGACTGGACGCTACTTACAGTCCACCTCAACTGGGGTCATTCTAATGGCACCCCTGCAGAACCAAAATTTCATCTATCAGTACACACTATCTTACACACTATCTTACACACTGAAACGTTATTTAATCCAATCCCGACAATTCACATCAGACAACACGATCTTCCACTCACTGGCCACTTAATCAGAAATGCCTACCTTATAGCTTCACCTTGCTGATGTAGAAACTGTAGCTTATCTACAGGATGCATACTCTGTGTTAGCCATCATGTATTTTTTCAGCAGTGGTTGGTTTCTGACATGACTGGAGATTGGAGGTGGGAAAATGCACTGACAGTGTAATATTCCAATGCAAGACTGTGACATTGTGCATTGCTGAGAATGGGCAGCTCACACAGACTTTTGCCAGTCTAATAAATTCATTCCAACTGTAGATTACAACTGTTTATATATTCACCCACTTCAGTAATCTTATGACAATCTCCATCTTTAAGCACATACATGTAATCCAATCCAGGATGATATGCATGCGTGGAGCACCAGTCAGAGTGAAGGTTACCATAACAATGATAAGCACATCCTTTCAAAGTGTGAAACATTGTTTAATGTTTGGACAGTTACACAAGTTTTCACTCATATATTGCGTATGTTTCTAATAAGTCTGAAATTATGACATATTCAACAAAGTATAGTCCAAATGTACTTTTTCACATCCTGCCGTTTTGTGTTGATCCGTTGTGATGGAAACATGATGAACATACCCACAGTCTCTAATTGAGAATGTAATAAAATACAGAAGTTTACATGGCTATTATTCTTCTGTTTAATGGATGATTTAAGCAGCGGTTCTCAGTCCTGCTGTGCACATTTTAGAGTGTTCTACTCCCACTACACCTGATCCAGCTAATGAACTAAATACCAAGCTGAAATGGGTGTGATAGAGCAGTGAGAATATGGCAACATGGCTATGGTTCTCCAGGTCCAGGTTTGTTCAATTATAAACATCAGTTCAATTATAAATATATAGTTAGATTGATCGTAAATGTAGCTATTCTGTTATTTATTCCATCTAATGCACCTGCACTGTTTGAAGAGCAATATTTCAGTACCAGTCATCAACTCTCTCCAGCTTTTGTACTACTTACCAGTGTTATAATCATTAGGAAGTAATGCTAGTCATCATTTTCCTATATTTGTTCAGAATATTGTCAGAATACTCATTGCTGAATCCAGAATCATGAATATGTTTGTGCATCATTATACGTTCAGGGTCATGGTGAGTCTCCTACCCCTTGACTGGGCACAAGGCAGGGCATTACACTATCTTGTGCACAAAATAAAACATTAGAAATAGAAAAGTGATATAAAAATATACATATGATAAAGACTGTTTGTGCTAAAATGAGGTAGAAAATGCAAAAAAAAAAAAATTCAAAAAAGGATAATGGAACAAAAGTTTCAAATAAATTACCACATATCAATCCACACATGGTTCTATTACACCTGATCAGACCAACACAAACAGGCAGCAGAAGGTTATCCAGTTCTATATGCTTAAACCAGCAAAGGAAGTGACACTTTCCTTGATATAATCAATGAAAGCAACAGAAATGCAATAATGGGTATAAAACAAATGGTTCAGAATTTGCCATATAAAGTGTTCATCCTGCCCAGCATTTCTGAGCTGCAAGAGGACTCTGCTCAGAACAAATACCAGGTTAAATCTCTCCATAACCTCTATTCTTCATTTTATTCCACAGTCCACAGAAGTAATTTGTGAAGGGGACAGGGGACAAGTCATGTTTTTACCATCCAAAAACAATGTTGTACTATATTAAATGAAAACATGTCAAGCACTAGGACCAAGCGGAAGCCTGTTTCCCTTCAGACCACCCACAAGATCATCGATTAGCTCTCCCGTCAAATTGACCCGTGTTGACTGCTTATTTTTAATAAAAAATGAGGAATAATTTTATGTAAATGAGATCTATTGACCATTGACATTCCAAAAATAAGTGTAAAATTGGTGGTCATGAGTTGGAGTGAAGTTGACTAACAAGGTGAAACACAGAATTAAAGGATACATGCTTCTCAACCAATCAAACCACAAAGAGAACAGTGGACTTAACAGTAACAAAAGAAAACTACAAGAACTACTAGAAAATAGTGAAGTGAAAGAGTCTGAGTTTATTAATTAATTAATATTTATTATTATATTATTAATAATATGTATTAATAGTTATTACTCACATATTATTAATAGTACCTAATAGTTCTTAATATAATATTATTGACATTATTTTATTAATAACTGATTAATATTAATTAATAATGAATAATAATTTCATTTATATTCAAGCCCCCCATCCCCCCCATACTCAAGCCAGTTGTGTCCTTCCCCACCTCTGAAATTAAAATTTTGTCACTGCCACAGTCAAACAGCAGCCATGTACAGTCATCATTTCTCCCTAATCATTTAAAGCCATCTAAACTGGACTGAATGGAAACCTTACTTTTGATTTGCATTTTCTTCGGCTGTAAATGACATTTGCAAAACATTTGAATGGAAACCTGACTTGTGTTTGAAACACACTTACCAGCACAACACACAAAATGAAACTGCTTGGATTTGTGCAACTTCAGTGTTGCTGTTTTGGGAAGACTTGTTATTGTCTTCCTCACTGAAGTGTGCATCACTGGACATCACCACTGGACACCACTCTGTGCTTGGATGGTTTCTAAATTCTTTAGTGATCTCGTTATTTCATGGATTTAAAAAAAACACTTGAGTTTACTGTGTCGTCCATGAGCACGATCACAGAAGTAAAACATTCCGTGCATCAGTTTACTCTGATGAAACACTTGACAACATTAATGAAACACTTGATAACTTTGTATGTGTATCAGAGTGAGTGTTCAAGCCCTGTTCACTTTTTTCCTGTTGGACTGCAGTGGTCATTCCTCCTCTTAGTGGCTTTAGCAGACATGTAGGATACATGTTCTGAACTCACAGAGCAGATTTGTCACACCAGCAAGGCCAGGGGCTCCGAGAGAAATCTGCGAGTGAAACGAAACATGAGAACACTCTGATGCACCATAGAAACGATTCCCTTCCCTTTCTCTCTGGATTAGCAAAATGACCTACAAGCACCAGGGACTATTAAACTCAAAATGTACATTTTATGGACGTTTCAAACATCTCTGTCTTTTCTTGCTTGCTCTCTCTCTCTTTCTTTTTCTTTGTCTCTGAGTCTCGCTCGTCCTCTCTAGTTTTGTCACCCTGGCAGCATTTCAGTGAAACCTGAGCCCTTCTGCGTTTTAAATGATGCTTTATTAAATTGGTGCGTCGCGCCGCTCTTCTGAGGCCTCGGCTCCTAGTGAATTTCTCCTGAGAAGCTCTGGAGGAAAATTGCTTTGATATCATGAGACCTCATTAGAAACAAGCGAGTTCTGGTGAGTCGGTTCAGGGACTCAAAGCAAATAGGATTTAATTTAGCTATCAGTAAATCAGAGTGGTAATGCAAAGGAAAACAGCTCAGAAAAATGGCCCTAAACGGAGCCGCTGTGCTCGTCGACTGACTTCAATAGGCCTCCCGAGCCCATTCTGTCCAATATAAGACAGTCAGCTATTGACACACAAAGGGGAGGTTTGGGAAGAGAGACATGGCAGAGCGGAGCGAATGAGGGAGGCCGAGTGATTTGAGGAGTGAGAGAGAAAAGCTAAAGCCTTGTTTTGTTGCGCATTACACATATTCTGTACTCATTACCTCATAATGCTGTGTATGTTGTCTTGCCAAACGGATATAATTTGCTATTAATGACCCAAATATCGATGTCAGGCTGACACATGAACTTCCCTCCTTGAGCATGAAGTTATGATTAAAGCATTTTGTGCTCTGGACTTTAGGGAACAAACCAAAACCACTTAAACTGGAAGAGCTGGACATTTCAGCTGTTATGCAGGCAAACAGAAGGAACAAACGTCCAGAAGAAAACCGTGAGACTGACCCATGCGTCTCACACACTGACCCAAACACACACACACACGCACACGCACACACACACACACACACACACACACACACACACACACACACACACACGAGTGCTGAGTTTTCATGGCTGATCCCTCACATTTCTCCCCCAGTTTTCTATATTTACTTTCCTTTTAAACATGGCAGCTTCATGTAATGCCTCAGAGAAACAATGATAAAGGAGGGGGAAGAGAGGGATTATGGTTCAGCCTGAGGTTCTGATGGTTAGAAATGTAAAGTGTGGAGAGAGAGATGTGTGGACTGAAGGTTGATTGCATGTTAAATAAATTTGCATCTTTAGTGCATGTCTACATGACTGTGGTACTCAAAAAGTGGTGGCTGTGAAGTTTGTGAGGTGCTTCCATGATCTTCCTACATGTTCACAAGCTCATGGATCTGGAAGTCGCTCCCTGTCTGTTTAGCAGCAAAGATTCTTTACAATCGAGCTGTTTAACACTTAAGTACATTTGTGTACATCACTGTAAGAAGGAAACTACATTAAAGGAAAGTTCCTGCACATGGCAGTGATTCACTCTTTAACAAAAGGGTTCTTTTAAATGATGCCATAGAAAGAATCTTAAAGAACCTATTAAAAGGCTGGTTCTTTAAAGGTCCATTGCTGTTAATGAGATTTGTGAGTGTGAAGAACATTTGAGAGGATACCAAAATTAAGGTACTTCCTAGAACCTTTATTTCAAGTGTTTGAGTCTATTAAAAGTTTAGAAAGGCGCCTCCCTTTCACACAGTTCTGATCCTGTAAAGAACCAGTCATTTAAGTTTTTTAAGGAACCAAACTGGTTCTTCTATGGAATAATTCAAAGAATCTGTGGCATTGTTATAAAGCATATAATGTCCAAAGTATTTCATGGCTCTAAAAATGACCTCATATGAAGTTTCATTAAGTACATTTTTGCCTGATGACTAGAACACTGCTTTAAAATATAATTTTTGGTAAAGATGTGCTAACCTGAGCACAACGGTACCTTTCAAAATTCATTGTTTTCTAGTATGTCATTTTTCTTTAAAGGAATATACCAAAATATTAAACTTCCTCATGTGGCAAAGCCCAGCTAGGTCTTGCTAACTGTTCACTATTTATAAAAAGAAAGCTTAGCAAAGAGGAGCTGTTTAACATTATAAATGAAAGGGTAGATACATCGTGACCTTGTCAGATACTGAGCACACTCATTAGGTTCAACTTTCAGTTTCTTGTCCATGCAGATCAAAGACATATGAACATACTATACTTTAAAAAATACATAAAATGACTATATTTGTATCATAGGCATTAAGGACACTGATTTGTAAAGTACTTTTTCTACAATGTTCTTTAAGATACGTATGCACAACTATGAATTTGATTAGTTTATCTATTTAATAAAAAATAGTTGACTATGATTATAAAAATAAATCATGTTCCATATTTAGTATCCCATGTCCTCTTGCACAAAATATGTGCTAAACTTCCAGTGGAGAATAACCAGCTGTACTAAAGTCTAAAAACTCACTGTCAACAACTTGTGGGAGACACTAAAATTGAGCTTAAAAGGTGTCCTACCTCACCCTTCTTCTGTAAATGACTGGTGTGGCAGTATTTGTGAAATAAAAGTCTGTTTTCAGTGTAATAGGCAGTGTTGCGAATAACGGCGTTAAAAATAACGGCATTACGTAACGACGTCATTTTGTCAGTAACGGGATAAAATAATTAATTACTTTTCCTGTCG